>JASANG010003257.1:0-13986 GCA_030248215.1 Enoplolaimus lenunculus
CCCCCAAACAAGGGTTGAAAGCCAAAAATACAACGCGCGCTGGGTTCATTTTTTTCTACACAGAATGTACCCACCTAGTTGCATTCTCTTGTTAAAGGATAAAATTCACTCTTGCTAATAGTTACAAAAATGAAAACACACGGAATCGTTTGAAATGCTATTCTTTCGTGGACATTTTAGTCCCAATACTAACTGCGAAGAGCCGCACAGACCTGTAACATTTTTGGCAAAATTAGTAAATTAGATAGTTACCTTATTCTTTTCATGTGGTCTATAGATTGGTTTGTCAAATTTTACGATGCACTTATTTGCGATACCACGAGATCTGATACGAAAATCTTTGCTCTATTCTCGGTGCTGTACTTTGACAAAAGATATATCTCAGTGACCGTCTAGAAGTGTTCAGAGTCGCTTGAGAGTTCGAGAAACTTGTTCAGTGGGCACGGTAGCGAATTTTCATAGAGTATTAAAAAGAAGCACATTAGCTATGAACACAATGCCAAAGGGACCATCAATGGCTGGTATTCAGGGTGCAACCGTAGGTAAAAATACCGGATCCTGAGCTGGAGGTCAACGAAACTTGCCGGAGTCTGAACCGGAGCCTGAGACGGAGCCGGAGGTGAGGCGAACTTAGGTAGTAAAAATGATGGTTAATTAGTTAATTTTAACCAATATGTGCAATATGTTGTTAAGCTGTTTAATAAATTTACGCTAATTTTCTGCGAAATTTCGGAAATTCTTTCTTGAAAATAGTGACAAAAGTATAACAAAACACGCTAAATAGAAAATTTTTGCAAAATTATGCAAAATTTAACTACCGAAATTGCCGAAACCTCCGGCAAAAATTCTACCGGAGCCGAAGCCGGAGGCCAATTTTCTGCCGGAGCCGGAGCTAAACCTCCGGTTGTACCCTGGGTTTTGGACCGGTTTGTAAAGAAATAAAATTTTTGGTAGGCAGCAAAAAACAAAGTAGTTTCAAGAACCTCGTGAGCGATGTGAGCAAAAAAGCCAGCGCACTTTTTTGATATTAAAAGGTTTTAATTAAAACACAAAATTTTCCTTGTGGTTGATATTTGCCTGTGGCTATTTCCAAGGGACAGGCTATAGAAAAATGAACAGTAGACTTTAACTATTTTACTGTTTTTAGATAGCGGTACCATCATTCGTTTACAAACTGTTTGATTTAATCAACAAACTGTTCCTGCTAATATTTCGCACTACTTGCAACAGCGTAAAAATAAAAAATTCAAAAATATTATTTTCTTTAGTCACACTAGGTTGCGTTTAAAACAACAATTCGTGGGAACACTTCGTTTTTAAGTAAAATTTTTTAAATTCACAAAAATCAGAAAAGGTAAATTCTGCTAATTTTCAATTTGAGCTTAATTAAACTTATCCTGATATTGGACAAAAAACTATTGTGAGAAATATATTTTGCCCACATTAACTTGATTTACGGTTAGGTTTTATATAATACTAAAAGTTTCAATGCTTTCTAGCAGTAAACCAAAACGGATTTCTAAATAAAACAACATCCATCGAACAATTTGGTTAAATTTTAAAATAAAATTTAAAGAAAATTGGGGAGAAAATTTAGTTTTCACCCCTGCCAGGTATTCAATGACACTGCCTTTTTTGAACCATTCTAAGCGTTTCCCAATGCTTGCCTAAGAACCAACATAGTAGTCGATTTTTCGGTTCCAGTAAAACAGGACCATTTTTCCTCCAGGAGTGTTTTGCCTCTTAGCCTGGAAAGTATGGTCCTTACATTGTTCCTTTAGCAGGAACAACGATCCTGAGATCATTCCTGCAAGTTTCGTAGCCGATCACCACTGAAACGATGTCCCAAACTTATTAGAAGATCTTTGGAGTATGAAGTTTTGCCATTTTCCTTCGCTGGAACGAATGACACAGAACGGAATAAATTAATCATGTGCGGTGGAAATTATGCCCAACTGTTCATCAGACACACGCCTTTTATAGACTCGATCTAAATTTGAGGGTGTTTATATGCCGATTACGTGTTAATTTTCGTGCAACACCAAGAGTGGATGATCACTCTTGTAACACGAGTGTGCAACTACTCGAACTTGTGTTGCACAAAATGTACTACCGGGCGTTGCGTTTTTGGCCGACCCCGCCTTATTTAGCGGCGAAAATGATGTTTGAAACGTAGAATGCGCATGTTTTTTAAATTATAAACGGAATTAGTTCACAACTGCTTCAAGGTATGAAATTGAAAAAACTTGACCCCCCATTAAATAACGGGGGTGGGTAGGCCCAAAACGCAACATGCGCTGTGTACACTCTTTTCTACACAGAATCTATTCAGTTGCACACTCTTGTTCAAATCGTTCAAATCATTATTCAGTCTTAATCAACTAAATTTAGTTGAAAAAATCATACTTTCTTGGCAATTTTGCTGTAATCTGTATTCATCCGCCCAGGCGCCTGCTTTGCCCTGGGATGGGCATAGGATGCCAAAATCGGCACTGGAATACGTTATTAAACTTCGCCGCTGTTTCATACTGACCGAGGAACAAAATGTCAACCTTTTACTGGCTGTTATTCACAATAGCCCCCGATATTGTATGTTATGACTATTTGAAGTATTAATGCATACTTCAATGAATAATTTAGAGCGTTTCCAACAACAAAGACATTTTGTGTTCGTATTTGTTAAACCTGAATCGAACCTAAAATTAGGAATTAATGACAAGCTTGTATTTTAGTCAGATATATAACAGCGAGGTTGCCAATATCTGCACTTGTACATTTTTCCAGCATCTTTAAGATTAAGGCGTATAGGCCCAGGCTGAAGCTTTACGTAACGGTTTAGTCAAAAGCTTATACGCAGGCGGACCATATTATAAACCTAAAGACTAAGCCTAAGCTTAAGCGTAAATTTGTTGAACAGAATAGCAAGAGTGTATTTTGAAATAATTTTTGTTACCCCAGGAAAAAATAAAAAACAAAAATAAACACAAACCCACCGCCCAACAAAACCAAGAAAAAACAAAAAAATAAAAAACCAAAAACAAAAAAAAACATAAAAAAAAAATAAAAAAAACTAGCCAACACCCCACACCACCACACCCCAGAGAGAACCCCACACACACCCAATACCCACAAAACAAAAAAAAAAAAAAAAAAAAAAACAAAAAAAAACCCCCACACAGCCCAAAAAAAAAAAACACTAAGCACAACAAACAAAACAAAAAAACAAAAAAAATTAATTTAAAAAATAAAAAAACCAAAAAAAAAAAAAAAAAAAAAAAAAAAAATTAAAAAAAAAAAAAGAAAATGTAAAAAAAAAACAAAACCATATACTAAAACTAAAAAAAAAAACAAACACAAAAATACAAACAACAAAATTCACGATTATTTTACATCCTAATTTTACTCGACACAGCTAACGAAGTTTAGTCGAATGCTGTTAATTATTCTGCAATACTGGAATTGATCGGAGGGTTAGCTCATTATATTCAAATAACTTTGTTTGACCATAACCCGTAAACTGCAAACCGGTCGTAGTGGAATGATGTATAAATTGTTTGACGTTTTGAAAAAATTAAATCCCAAGAGAGACCTTATGATACAAAATATTTTTAATTATTCAAATTTGAGCTTGAAATGATTAGGCAAGAGATATCATAACAAACCGAAATATGCAACGTTTTCAAAATGCCACCATTTTTGGCAAACGCCAACCGCGCGAAGCACTCCGAAAATGACCCGGTCTGATTTTGAAAATTTGACAATGACCTATTATCGATATAATTAAAACTGGAATGCCCCTCATGCGTATATTTTGGCAATTTTTCATCATCGCTTTGTTTACAATAATTCCTTAGCACATAATCGCGACTGCTCTCTAGCACTTCTGCGCATGTCGCAAAACGAAACGACTGGTCACTATTATTAAACATCAACCCACTTGTGTTCTATGTTCGATTTTGTATTGTGCTGGGCCAATGTTACTTTAAGGGGCGTAACAGTAAATTAAGCGTATTCCTAAGCCTAAGCCTAAGCCTAATCAAAAAAACTATAATTTAGAATCTAAACCTACTCTTTTATAGACCCACCAGAAACCTGTACGCCCCTTAAAGTAACATGGGCCTACCATTGTATGGGTCGCAAACATGTCTTCGACGACAACCCAAACACCCTTATATTTGACAGCTGGTATATAGAGAAGTTGTAGTGGTTTTTGCCCTTGCTTCGTTCAATTGACACTTCCTGTCAATGGCAAATATCAATCAAACCATCAGTTTCATTGTGATATGAGAATAACAACATTTCTATCTTGGTTATGGTTTTATTCATTCTGATTTAGGCACATTTTATCAACTAAAAGACAACGTAAAATATGATGCTTTGTGGTATGAGTCGCATTCATGGATAGTAATCGAAGGGCCTGGTTCGGCTTATTTTGACAATTTTACATGATTTAGAATAACCGGCTGGCTTTTAGAGCTGACGTTTGTGAGAAAAGACTTCATTTCGAAAAGCATAACCTGCTGGTCTTCAAACTTAATTGCGTCAGGTTATGTCTTTTCCAAATGAAATCATGGCTCATAAACGTCGCATTTAATTTATTATTGTACTTTGCAGCCCATGGTACAGTTTTAGACGGCTCCTGTCCATCTTCCGGGCTCGGGCTTAGGCTGAGCGGTGTATGGAAAAGTTACCTAAGTCAAAACCTTAACCTTAAATGTAGGGATATTGAACATTTTAGCGAGCAAACAGCTTTCTATCAGAAGTCTTTAACAAATTCGTGGATATAAAGTTAAAAAGCGTAAGCGAACGTGCAAAGTTTACCACTGTGTCCTTGTGGCTAATTCTAAACTTGTGCAACAAATGCGCTTGACGACTAAAATTTAGGGTTGACCGTTTTGTGTATACTTTTACGTTGCAATTACTGTTCGATTCATTGTTAGGCTGAACCAGGGCACGCCGCAGGCTGTATGCAATAGCCATCGCTATTGCGCCTATGTGCCATTTGTTTATAACCATTTGTTTACATTGGCCGCCTTTTGAAACGTTGCCAAAAAAGCGTATGATTGTTTAAAAAATGTACCTGTGTTGTGTATTTTATGGAAATATCAAGTTTAATTTTTAATTTATGGTCTGGTACTTGGGACGATTTCGTCATTATAAATTGTTATCGATAATGAGGCCCATGTTACTTTTGGGAACGTCCAGGTTTCTGGTGGGTCGATAAAAGAGTGATTTTAGATTCTAGATTACAGTTCTTTGCTTAGGCTTAGGCTTATTCTTAGGAACACATTATTGCAACGTTTAGGCTTAGGCTTAGGAATACGATTAATCTACTTGATACGCCCCTTAAAGTAACATTGGTCGATAATGATATTACTTAAGCTGGTCGTTTAGGCCAACGTGGCCTTCGGGATGATCCAAGAATTTGGGGCTCAGAGTGAAAGTGTAATCCTTAACACTAAGAATACGACTGAAGGTGCGCGCTAATGTGGATGGAAAGTGTACAAGAGATAAAAATTTTAGTGCCATATTATTAGATAGGTGCTTTATATTTGTAAGCATGTGAGGCATGCTTGTCCATTTGTACATGCAAGTGCATTGAACTACATAGCATGCTTAACGGTAGCATACGGTAGACACATGTACTCGACGAAAAAAGTAGTTGAAGACGTGGGATACATTGCGCAGTGGTAAAGAGCGCTTGCTCGAAAATCTTAAGGCAGCTAGTTCGATCCCCGCACTGTATGGTAGCGTTGATGTTTTTTCCAGCTGCTTAGTTAAAAGGTCTGAAGTCCCGGTACCTACCTAGACCTAGGCTGACAATATTCAACATATGGGTTCGCCAACATTTGGATAGCTGTCAGCAACGATTGTTCCGATCCCGGCCGAAGGCTAACACCTTTCAGGCGAAGCATATACTGCGAAAAACTCAGCACAAACTATGTACAAGAAATAACACACAATGAGCAATGTATCTCAATAAGACGTAAGAGGCCACTCACCAAGAGCATCAAGTTCTATAAACACCTCTCACCCGAGACTTTATGGCACGAATGCTAACTGCTTAAAACTAGCCGTCAGAATAAATTGAAAATGTTCATGTGAGAAAGGGTTGATGTATTTTCGCTTGTATTGAGAAGTTTTAGGGTTATTCTACACTTTACTGTGCTGAACGCTACCGCTGCTAGCAAAAAAATAAGCAAAATGTATTTGGTGGCGCACGGCGATGTCCGACAGCGCGCAACGAGTATAGCGCAACCTTTACAGTTCAAAAGTGCAATACCGCACGTTAAACATGTGATCGCTTTAGGTATGTATTGCCTAAATACGACTTAAGCGTTTACAAATGGCTGGACATTAACAGTTTAGCCACACAGTTAACACAACCGTTTATCTTTCTTTTGACCCTCTGTGCACTCTGAGTATATTGATATGTTCCAAACCGAGCGGCCACTCCTTTCATTTAAATGACTGTTTCTAACACAGCACGCGGTAAGCTTGAATCATAAACGATTAGGTGAAACGTATAAAAGGTAAAAATCAAAGCCAATGTATATATACATCAGGGCCGTAACAGTAGTATAAGCATATTACTAAGCCTAAGCCTAAGCGTAAGTATAATCATGTATCTAAGCCTGAGCCTTAAAGCCTAAGCGCTAAGCCTAAAGCAAGTGTCAAAAATTAAACTTGCTCTATAACAGTTTTACAGAAAACCGGTCCGCTCCTGATCTAATAGATGATCCAAAATCAAGAATTTGTATTTGCATACTTACAACCTCATATAATGACGTCACAGACTTGTGGCGGATATGCAAATTTATGGTTACTGAGATTATTTTAAATTCAAACAAAAAATTGCGGAAGATTCAATCCGGAAATTGAACAAGATTTAATACAAGTGGGCCCGAAAACTTTCCTACTACAGATATAAAAACAAAATGTTTACTATAAAAAATTGAGTTCCGCCTATCCTGCCGTTCCAGCTGCAGGCTAGACATTATAATCTTAAAAATCAAACAATAGCTCTATTGTGTCAAATTGAATCGGCTTTTATTTCATTACTAATACCGAAGTACTATTAATGGGTATTACGGGCAAAAGAAATTAAGCCATTCCAATAAATCATTGTTAAAAAAAGGCTTCAGAAAGCTTAAAAATATGTTATTATGTGGTATATTAAATTGAATATATAGTGATAAATAAAATACCTTCTATGATGAGGTTTTATCGCCGACAAAGCCTTTTTATATAGCTGCTAGTCGTGTGATTTTGTTTTAGGCATTGTGTAAATTAGACAGTCCGTTTTGACAATTTTCTAAAAGCGAGCTAAAACTGGTAGTACGAACAGTATACTGGGTACTACCGTTGCCCGCAGAAAATTTGACAGGTTTGAAAGTTGGGCTGCCCCATGTATAGAACGGGGCTTGAAAAGTAGTATAAGCGTATTCCTAAGCCTGAGCCTAAGCCTAAGCGTATGGATGAACCTATTACTAAGACTAAGCCTAAGCATAAGCCTAAAGCCTAAGCAAAAAAATTTGTCGAAAGCAAAAACTGACTCTATTATAGCCCCTTTGGAAAACGATCCGGCCCTGTTCTATACATGGGCCGTTGGGCTTGGGTCACAGCAGACGAAATTTGGAGTCCTCTGTTCATTGTGAGCGCTGATGTTCGGTCTTTTGATGGGGCGAGGCAGCGTGAAGTAAAAAAAGCTTGCGAACGAAACGAGCGAGAAGTCGAACACAATTTTAGCATCAAATTTTAACACAAAATTTTAGTTTTCATCTCCGTCGGATGGAACTAGGCTTAAGAGCCTAACATTAGACCTGCCAGTGGAATAGTGGTCAGAATTTTGCGAACCATGTAAGAAAATTTTTATTCAGTTAAAGAGCATAGCTGTCTTTTGTGCCGCGTAGGTACATATTTTATACATACTCAGTAAGAATTTTTTCACTATAGATACTCAGTAAAAAATTTTTCATTAACCCTTTCTCGCACGAATATTTGCAATTTCACATGAAATGTAATTTCAAGGTGAGATTCGAACCCCAGTCTCACTGTTGGGAGGCATTTACGATGACCACTGAGCTCTACGAGCTTGACGCTCGAGCCCGAGGGTGCTCTCATGACTTGTGGAGATTTTACACTGCGCATATAGATTATTACTGTGAAACACTGCTCACAGCGTGTGTATTGCTCGTACATTATTGTATTTAGTTGCTCATAGTGTATATACTCTATGAGTGAAAGGGTTATACCTCTCGTGTTGCTCATCAAGGTTTAAGTTTTGACAATGATTAAAGAGTAGTGAGCGAGAAAATTTGTTGACTTCCGCATGTAATGCTACAGTTGTGTAAAACTGCGGTTTTTCGAGTCTTTCCAGACATTTCGGAGGCTGATATAATATCCGTATCTTTCTTGTACAAGTACCTGACATCCACGAGGTGAACGCGGACGATAGAAACAATTTTCCGCGAGAAAATTTATGTGAAAAATGTTTAGCCTCGTATCGTACATAGTTTATAAATTGTAGCCACTAAAAAGACGTTTCGGTCATCGCTCAGGTCATTTGTGGAGTTTCGGTCACTATATATGCCAGTTCCGCATGTTCAAAATTTTTGGATGCGCCGCCGGCCGCGTTAATCACAAACTGGCTTTGCTTTAAAGTTATTTAAATGAGAACAAATTTGGTAATTTCGTACCTAACCTGGATCCAGGTTTCCAGGATATAACCAACCTTGATGAGCTATATTTTTAGTCAAAATTTTCAACTTGGAAAATGAAAAAAAACGTTTTCGTGAGCGGTGCTGTAATCGGTTGACCAAAATTTCACTGGAAAAATATCACCCACCTGATGTCATGTGAAACATTTGTGCAAGGTTTTCGCAATTCCGAAACTATTAAATCCGTTGGAAAAATCATGTTTGGTATAATCAAGAGTGGATAATACTCTTAAGAAGAGTATGCAACTCGGCGCATTCTGTGTAGAAAAAATGTACCCGGAACACGTTGCGTTTTTGCCCTACCCCCCTTATTTAGAGAATGGTACAATCGGTGCGAACCATGGCGCTTTATGTATGCAGCGTCAAACATGGCCCGCTTATAGTTTTAGTTGTATTCATGTGATAACGACCCCTCTAAACAAGTGAGAGGATCGACCAAAAACGCAACGCTCGGTGGTACATTTTGTATAATGCGGCACCCCAAAAGTTGCACACTCTTGTAATAATCCACTCTTGGAATAATGAATTAGAAAATATTCTAACTGTTGGCTTTCCATTATAAGCGGACACCATATATAGCTTCGTGGAAAAGCCTACGTCAATTTTAGAAAAAACAACAGAAGATGTTAGAAACTAAAACGAAAACCAGTTCCACAACCAGGAATTGCATTGAAGACACGGAGATTGAATAGAGTTAGCAAAAAAATTAGCCAAAATATTAATAACACAGAAATCAGTTTTGCTGTCAACTAAATTTTCGATCAGAGGAAATAAGCTGTCCATTGTACGACGGTACCTTACTTTTTTCCACCCCCTCGTTTCATAGTTTCGACCCACAGGGGAAAACTGAAAAATATTGTCCTAAAACCTTCTAATATTCTTATTTAGTAATGCACCGTATTCAACTTAATTTATATTTATATACTTTTAATAAAATTACCGGCTCGTACACAAGGGGGGCCAGGGGGGCCAGGGGGGCGGCTGAGCCCCCCTGGAAAAATTTTGGCCCGCCCTAGAGAATTTTCAACCTTTGCTTGCAAGTCATTGAAAACCCTTGAATGCCCCTCCTGAAAAATTTTTCGCCCCGTCTTCAGCAAGGTGAGCTGGCTACGGGTGTGTATAGTTAAGAGCCATGCTTACAATAGATATACAGCTTTATTTCTAATTTTAAGCTTGTATTTTTCGTTCAGTAAATTTTACGTTTGGCGCATTGTTTTTTGATTGGATTTCTACCGAACAACTGTTCCGGTTGGTCTCTTGAGATTAAAAAAGTTTTTGAAAGTCTTTTGCGAAATGACCATAAACCCAGCTATGTTCAATCATTCATGTTCCGATATTTTGCTTCCTGCAAAAAAGAAGAGCAGAATTAGCAAACCGCTAGACTGTAGTAGGAACGTAGCAACAATGAAGATGTGGGGCGGTGATGGCGTCCTTAAACCATATTTTTTGTCAAGTTATTGCATTGGCACATGTAAGGATCAGTGGCGGGACGTTTTTTGCGGGAGGACTGTAATGGAGTAAACGTATGCTTTAGACTATTTTTTGAGTAGGCTTAGGCTTAGGAATTAGGATTCGATTTAAACTCATTCTTATGCTTAGAATTAGGCTTAGGCTTAGGTATGGGAGAATATATTTATAGTTTTGTTACATTGGTCACGATTTACAATATTTTAAGAACATCCGGTATTGCAACTATCCGTTGAATTAAACATTTCTTTGTCTTGTATCAAAAGCTTAAGCGATAATGCAAGCTTATCACTTAGAAATTACTTTCAAAACTT
Organism: Enoplolaimus lenunculus; assembly: GCA_030248215.1. Lineage (NCBI taxonomy): Eukaryota > Metazoa > Nematoda > Enoplea > Enoplida > Thoracostomopsidae > Enoplolaimus > Enoplolaimus lenunculus. Next base: position 10,502 of record JASANG010003257.1, read on the forward strand.
AAACAAAACTGTAAACCGCCATTTTTTTTAGTTTCGGCGGCGTTCGGCGGCACCAGGTATCAACCTAGCACCATAACTCAAACTAACTATACGTCTATGTCACAATTAGTCACGAAAACTAACATCATACAGTCTACGCACAAACAACATTTCTCCATGCGTGCACCAAAACGGCGAATACATGTGTTTCAACTACAAAAATAGGTAAACAATTATTTAGTAGCAAAGTCTGAGGTACAAGTAAAGCGAACAGAAACGAAAGCTTACAGAACGCACGCGCACGAGTTACCATACAGTAAGTATTTTGTTACACAAACTAAAACCGAAACTTGTCCTGGCTTCAACATCTTAGCGATAGCATCAGTATCTAAACGGCATGCATACGTATTCACATTCTTCTGATCCTCAATTTATAGATCGAACGTTCTAAATAATAACTTAGCTAGTGTATTTCCCTATTATATATTGTGATTGTAGTATACATATTTATATACATATGCGCCGTTAGAATAACAGGGGACGCGGGGCTTGTGAAAATGGCGTTTTTGAGCGAAACTTTACAATAAAATAATAATGTGACATTTCTTAAATAACCATGTTTATACGCTATACCTGTATCAAAATAGCTTTAAGGAACCCAAGGTGGTCGTAGACGCACTCTGTCGCATATATGTGACCAGAACCTTGTATATCCAATAAATGGTATGGTTTGGCGTTGTCGTATATAGTCAACTCACTGATAGAGGATAAAGACTCAGGATTGCCTGAATTGAGGACAAACCTGTGTACAGGCGAAGTGTACAACGGGTATACTTTTGACTAAACACTACATATATGTTTGGTTTGATGGTAACTTATAAACACAATTTTTTTATTCGTGTTTTCATTACATTTTGTCGTTTTGGGATTTTTAATCATAAAGTTAACGCACAAACGAGCGATGAGTTCAGTCGTAGAACGTGATGGAATCTCGAGTAGAGTTGAAAGATGAACGTGTGCCTATGTGTAATTTGCAAACGTTAACGTTATTTTGAGGGGTGTAAGTGTAGATTAAGCGTATTCCTAAGCCTAAGCCTAAGCGTTGCAAAAGTGTGTTCCCAAAGCCTAAGTCTAATGCGGGGTTCACGTTATAACCGGGGCAGGCGGGACACGGTTTGTCCCATGTTGATTCGACATCAACTTTAAAATTCGGGCTCTTATATCGAGTAAACGGCCAAACTCGAATGTCATATGACATTAGCTTACAAACCACCGCTCTCAAATGGTCAATGTGTACAAGCGACGGTATGTCACATACTGTGGGACATTGATGCGAATATCATATGATATTCCAAAATTTCAAAGAATATCATATGATATTCAGCGGGACAATGTAACCTTTAGGTACTGATAAATGAATGAAAAGTTGGACGGCTGCTGCTCAAATGTGGTTTAAATACCAAATACGCGCCTGCAAATTGTTTCCGACACAAAATCGCTTAGAACCACAGCTTCAAAATTCAAAAATTCAAATTTCAAATTCTAGTATATGATATTCAACAGGACAATTTGGGTATGTTACCTCAAGTGTGCAGACATTTGAAAGTATGTCATATGATATTCGCAGACAATACCTCGAATATCATATGATATTGAAGTACAAAAGGTGATCCACACGTGATAATAGCAGACAAATACGAATTTTTGAACACGATATGGGGTTTATAAGCAGACAAAATGTTACCCAATAGTCTAATAGGGACAAAACGTGTCCCAAGCTGCCCCGGTTATAACGTGAACCCCGCATAAACCTAAGCAAAAAAGCGTAATCTAGAATCTAAACTTACTCTTTTATAGAATCGCCAGAAACCTGGACGCTTCTTAAAGTAACATGGGCCAAACATTTGTGTCTTTTCCGCTGGCAAGTAGTCAGATGAAGCTCGGGAGTTTGAGCCCCGTGGCAAAGTTTTACCCCACTCACCGTGCGGCACAGTTCGAACATGCTTGCGTGCGCCTCGTAAAATTTCTAACGCACTCCGTGGCATGGATTCTGAGCTAGCGTTTTTGACACATTCCTTCTTCAGCCGGGTTTACCCAGAAATGGTCGGACGTTAATGGTTTCGTATATTTGAGCTTCTCATGATCTCTCTCAACATTTCTTATTCAAATTTTATTTTTTTAAAAACGATTTTTTTGTTTGTCCTTAGACCAACCCTAGAGTTTAAAACGTTTATTCAGTATTCAAAACCGTTACAAAATTTACTTTCGGATAAAGCAGATTTTTTGAAATTTATTTTTGATTTAATACCTTGTGAAACACTGTTTTGCATTCATAATATTATTGTTGAGGCGAATCGTTAGAAGATCGAAAATACGGCACGTATGAACTATACGGTCTGCATGACCTCTGTTCGAAGTTTTGCCCAAAGTTAAGGACATCGGCGGGAATCAAAACTCTGCCCTCTTACACTTGAATCCAGCATGCTTCCTCTACATCATATGGTCGGTTGTAACAAATTCGCGTTCCGGTATATGTGCACATGGATGACAATATATGCTTTACGTTCTCTTGCCGTGCACGTATACCGAAAGCACTGTTGTACTACCATTAGCTTTAATAGAATTTTACTTCGGCCCTGCAGGAACCTTTTGACAAATATTTTTTCGGTCAAATTCTCGCTTGTTTCACTCGCGAAACTTTTTTCAATCGATGCTTATGTAGCTTATGCTTGAATGTGGTCACTATCGCTACATAGGGCACATAAAACGTATTTTTAATCCGAAAGGCCCAAAGTCTGTTTTTCGGTAGGTGTTCGGTAACGCTCTAGGCACAGCCCTGTATGAGTGGACGATTTTGGTATGTTGAATTTGCCTCAATTGAGTAGGCTTGCCCGATTTTAGAACACGTTCTTGTAAACATTTTTGTACCTTTTTCGTAACATGAATTAAAGTTACAACTGTTAGCTTCTGGCCAAAACTACAAAAAAACTACAAAAACGGGTGCAACGATAAAATATACGTATTCGAGGAGGCTTTAGAATAACCGGCTTCATCGTAGAATTCATAGAGTTTGGTCTCATGAAAGTCGGATCAAATTTTCTACAAACAGTTGTATGTTCCTTGCCGAAATGAAATCTTGACTTTAGTCAGAAGCTCCGGCCCATGTAAAGATCAAGGGCTGGAACGTTTTTTTTTGTGAAACTGCATCAGAGTAAGCTTAAGCTTTAGACTATTTTTTTGCTTGGCGCAGGTTATAGGCTTAGGCTTAGGCTTAGGCTTAGGAATATACTACTCATTCTTGCGCTTAGGTTTAGGCTTAGGATTAGGCTTGCGCTTAGGAATATGCTTATAATACTGGTCCGCGCCCTGTTCTTTACATTGACTGAAGCTCCTTATACAATATTTTTATGAAGAGTAGAAACCCGCTAACTACTCAAATATACAGGTAAATTACATTTATACTTTATTTATGCCAGAGTTTGAAATTTGTTTCTTGTTGAAAAGTC
>JASANG010002169.1:0-13991 GCA_030248215.1 Enoplolaimus lenunculus
CTTCTTCCTTCAGAGCCACAACAACTCCAACGACAGCCGGATGCAAAAGGCTGCGAGTTCCTGGTTGTGACGTTGCCAGCTTCACCCTTAAACCCCGCTGCTCAGATTCGTTCATAATGGCTTGTATACCAAGCACTCGTCTTAACGAGCTTAAATAACAAGTAGACGTACAACTGTGTTTTCACGCCTGGTAATCCCCGGCACTTCCCCTGAAGTAGCAGTAGGAAACGTCTGAAGTTCAAAATTCTAGATCACCAACCAGATCGGTTGTTACGCCCTACACCCCCCTCCCCCCCTTTTTGTGTTCGTATTGGTGCAAATGATTGCGATTTAGGAACTCAAGGAACTTTTCTTCGAAATTTTTGCAAAACGTAACCCTGCTTTTCAAAATCCTTGCTACGCCATGACCTCAGTATTTATGAAAATTGAAAAAAATTAAGGTTCCAAAATACCCCCCCCCCCCGTCTTTTAATTTCTATTATCAAACCAACGGTCTGTTTCACTGTTTCGAGGTTATCACTGCTTCCATTTGATTGTGGTGTGAAACACAGTTCGTTGTACGTTCGTCATCTATTAAGCTCGTTAGACGAGTGCTTGGTATACAAGCCATCACGACTGTGGTAATGAATCTGAGCAGCATTTTAATGAAGCTGGCAACGTAGCAACCGGGGACTGAGAGCTTTTTGCATCCGTTTGTCGTTGGAGCTCTTGTGACTGTAATGAAAACTGCACTGAACAATATTTGGTGAAAAAGTCGGTAGTGAAGGTAGAAGGAGAGCCGCCGCCGCGCGCTGCGCTGCGCTGCGCTGCGCTGTCACGTTCACGTTTATTTTCATCGAAATTTCGCTCGGTCGCTCTTCAATAATTCCACGTTCATCAAATTCAGAATCGTGTCAGTGTGCGCGGTGCGTAACACCCACCGCGCATTTTATCATGTTTTTCATACAGAAACAAAGAACAAAACATACATAGCATATCCTAAAGACACAGGCATTCTTTAGAAAAGAGAGAATCAGAATAAAAATAGGATCAGCAAGTGCGAAACAACAATTTACTTCATTTAGCAGAAGTGAGAAGAGCGTGCGTCAAACGTCGACACACACACACACAACCAACTAATAATCGGCAAACCGCACATGCATGGGTGCAGCGTTTGCCAGTATTCTTTAAACGTAGGTATTGCGCTTGTAACCAGTTGTTGATAGATCTTGTAACTTTAGACAATAGTGAATAGTGTGAGCTGCTTCAAAATTTAACACATATTGCTCACATTTGAAGGTTTTTAAAAATTTTATAGCATTTTTGAAATCCGCAACAGCTGCTGCAATAGATCGCTGGATTGAAAAATGGATTGTGACAACTACTGATGTATTATAATGTTTTAAAGAATATACCCCTCGAAGTCTGATCGGTTCAAGTTAATACTCCGTCCGCACTTAATCTTGGTTATCATTTTTCAAATCCGAGCAACAGGATATAAATGCTATTGCAGGACGACTGTCTTGTTTCAATTTTACGGGACTTTGGTCTTCATAGATAATGCGTGTTTATGTGTCTGCTTTATTTTATGTATAAGTGAGCGCGACCCCTCAGCAACAGCGTTCTGTTACTTTGATTGCTCTGTTCACTGTTTGATGAGTTATATAGCACTCTACCAACATCAACGAACGGAAGACAAAACGCGTGGCAACGTTTGGTAACACACAGTCTGTTTTAATCAAACGTCCTAAATGATTATAAAAAACAAAAAATAATTAAACGCCGATATCGATGAGTTTTTCCTACCCGTCTGGCCTACTGCAAAGAACAGGGGCGGAACAGTATTTATAAGTATATTGCTAAGCCTAAGCCTAAAACTAAGCGTAAGAATGAGCACATTCCTAAGCCTAAACCTAAGCCTAAGCCTAAGTCAAGCAAAAAAAATGAAACGTTCCGCCCCTGATCTTTACATGGGCCGATCGTCTGAGTAAATAAAATGTTGAAGAAACATTAAATTTAACAAATGAAATTAAAAATTTAGATATTTAAACATTTTCAGCCTGGCTGGCTGGCTATTACCTTTACTCTGTAGGTTTTTCAGTCTGCTACGTCCTCAGACAGTAAGTTTAGGCTTAGAGTTTGCGCTTCTGTCAAGACAGGGCATCAGCAGAACAACGTTTGGCGGGGCATCGAATAATTTTGGGTGAAGCTCTTACGATTGCAATTAAGATTGGTAGATAATTGTTTACGTTTAAACCGAGTCATTTTTGGGAACCAGCGAAATTTTGGGGTACGGTCATTCAATGCCCACCGTGGGGACGCAGGCGGCAGGCAGCAGAGTACAACGTAGATAGCGAGAAAATCAAAATTTCAGCATTCCAGGCACGATGCAATACCTACCATTTCTGTATTGAAGTTCGAGTTGCGCACAGAAACGACTATCATTTGTAGTTTAGCAGAAATTCATTTTCTGAAAACTTATATATATATATATATACAGACAAGCAGCTAAATAAAAAATTAAGCTGGGGTTTCAGTAGTTTTTTGAAACTTAAAAATTGAAATTTGCTTCCGAAACGTATTCATCGTTCACCGTTACAATGTTGAATCCGTAGCTGTCATCCTAGTTGAATTGCATCACTCAGAAGTCGTAGTTCTGAATAATGTCTTTCAGAACTCAGATTTCTGAATTAGAACTGAGAATTTTGAATTGACTGAACTCATTCTGACTTTAATCAACTCAGTTGGGATTAATCAGTTAGAGTGAGATATTAAACGTTACTAATTCAGAAATAACCAGAAATAACTAATTCTTTCTCTGAGTTGATTGAATCAATCATGGAATTTCTCACAGTGATATTTTTCTTTCAACAACTGTTTACCTAGAGTACGCTTTTAGGCCATGATTACATAAAAGAGTTTATAGCAGTCTCTAACCTGACTCACTCATACAACTACACCAAAATATTGGTTTCAAGAAGTAATACTCGAGCTCCGTATGATAAAAATAATTTCAAAACCTCGCTGCTCAAAATGAAATTTCTAATTTTTAAAATCAATAAACTTTTGCAATAAAATGTACAAAAATGGCTTTGGGAAACAAACGCCGGGAAGCTCAGCCGACCTCCGCACTGGCATACACACATACTTTACCTGCCGCATCAAGCCCGTAACCAGGGCACGTTTTTAATCTCAAAAACGTTGCAATTTAACTTCTTGCAAAATTTACTTTCTTAAAATAAACTGCAACCACAATTTTTAAGAGGTAGGAAGGTTTTTGCCGGTAAATAACTTGTAAGAGAACGTCCCGCCCCATCAAGCAGAGCAGGTTAGAAATATAATAACTCCGGTATACCAGAAAAATTAAACCCCGGGCGTCCCCTGTCGAAAACAAACTTCGCTCTCGGCGACGGTGAGGGGCGGCGTGGGTGTAAACAGATGAGCTCCGAACCTACATGTTGTCCCCCAGACCGCGAGGGAACCTTTAACGTCGCACACCAAGCCCAACGGTAAGCACCTTTCTTTCGGCCGTGGTTGCGACTCAATATTAAGCTCTACAATAGTCCCTTTCAGACAGACTCTGAAAAATAGAGTCCCTTGCAACAGACTGAGGCGGCACCAAAACAGAGTCCGTTCTGACAGATCTTGGGGACAAGCTCTTGTCCTTCATATGGATGAAACATTGTACACAGCGCAACACCGGGTATGGACGGACGGCTCAGACAAGGATACGCCGTTGAGAGGGGTATGCGTTGTCCCGGAAGGTCTATACAGTATATGGGTGTATTTTTGGACATGTCGATTTAGTAACACTACAACTACAAAGTGAGGGGCTCAAAGCCGGGACAATTTTTACAGTAGCGTAGACAGATAACGTGGTATGACCCATAATTTTGACAATAATCAAAGTGTTGTAGCGGGTCGGCAGCTGATTCGAAAAAACCACAACTGAGTCATAAAGTAATATATATAGATTTTCATTACACTTCATCGGATATATTTAATATCGCGATTAATCCAGTTAGGTATTTTCCAACAAATTATTACTAGTTAAAACTGCATATATCACAATATTCACAATTGTGTGTAATATATAGCAACGGAAATGTTGTCTGTTTTTTTAAAGTTAAAAATTTTACGGCAATACTTTTGGATTTTTATGACCTGAAACGCAATAATATAAAATGCAGCTTGAAACGCAAAGTTTAACCAATTTTTCAGGAGGGGCATACTCAGTTATCTGCAAGGAAACCATTGAGCACATATTCAAATATTAATCCTAAGCGCTTAGCCCTAAACATAATCCTATATTGTTTGCCATTCAGGGGGAATTGAAGGCAAGTAAACAAGGGCTAAAATAATACCGCTTATAATTATGCAATTATTCAAAATACCCTTGAGCTAACATATATGCTACTCCTTCAACACGTTAATGTTGTTATTTTTCCTATTTTTTTATTTTTTGTTATATTTATATTGTGTTAAGTTTCTATTCGAAGTAGTATTGTATTACCGCATAACTAACAGTTTTCTTTGTGTTTGTATAATTAATTATTAACTCTAATTCACCGTATCCTCAGGATAGGATGGAAAATAAACACAAGGGCGTCCCCACAGAGGCATTGACGCCGTACTCTTGAAGGGTGGTGCCCCAAGACTCCGGGGTGTAGAGAAACACCTTGGCGCCGGGCCCCGTAGCACGGGGGGGGCAAGGAGGCCCCTGGAAGGTTTACAACCTTGCAAGCAAGGTTGAAAATCTTCCAGGGGGGACCAAAGCCACCTCCCTTGCCCCCCCCCCCCTTTGCTACGGGCCCGGCGCAATTGCAATACAAGATTGTTTATTCTACACCGAGTCAATTTTGGGGCACCACCCAAACTTGGGGGGTACGGCATCCCAATGCCCCTCTGTGGGGACGCCCTTGTGTATTTCCATAATATTTATTGAGGATACGGTGAATTAGAGTTAATAATTAATTATACGAACCGAAAACTGTTAATAATTTTGTGCGGTCTTACATTACTACTTCAAATAGAAACTTAACACAATATAAATATAACAAAAATAAAATAGGAATGAAATAACAACATTAACGTGTTGAAGATAGCATATATGTTAGCTACAAGGATTATTTGAATAATTGCATAAGGTATAAGCAGTATTATTTTAGCCCTTGTTTACTTGCCTTCAAAGTCCCCCTGAATGGCAAACAATATAGGATTATGTTTAGGGTTAACGCTTAGGATTAATATTTGAATATGTGCTCAATGCTTTTCCTTGCAGATAACTGAGTATACTCCGCGTGAAAAATGGGTTAGATTTGCGTTTCAAGCTGCATTTTATATTATTGCGGTTCACGTAGTAAAAATCCGAAACTGCAGACAATTATTCGTAAAAAATTTTTAACTTAAAAAAGCAGACAATAATTTAGTTTGTATGCTATCCTACGCACAATGTTTTCAATTGCATATTTTAGTCTGAATATTGTGATATATGCTCAGTTTTAACTAGTAATAATTTGTTGGAAAATACCTAACTGGATTAATCGCGATATTCAAATATATCCGATGAAGTGTAATGAAAATGTATATATATTACTTTATGACTCAGTTGTGGTTTTTTCAATCACAGCTGCCGACCACTACAACACTTTGATTATTGTCAAAATTATGGGTCATCCACGTTATACTGTCTACGCTACTGTAAAAAATTGTCCCCACTTACGAGCCCCTCACTTTGTAGTTGTAGTGTTACTAAATGACATGTCCAAATGTCACCCATATCCTGTATAGACCTTCCGGACAACTCGCATACCCTCTAAACAGCCTATACTTTGTCACATTGCCGTCCATACCCATGCTACATGAAGGACAACTGTTTTGTCCCGAGTCGGTCAGAACAGACTCTGTTTAGTCACCTGAAAGAGTCTGTTTCAAGGGACTCTTGTTTTACAGAGTCTGTTCTTGAAGGGACCATCCGCAAGCTTAATATTGAGTATGCCGCAACCACGGGCGAGAAGGGGCAACTACCTTGGGCTGGTGTGCGACTTAAGGGGTCCCACCGCCCGTCCTCCCCTGGGGGACAACAGTGTAGGGTCCGGAGCTATTCCTGAGACTCAGCCGCCGCCCCCCCTCACCGGTCACGACAAAGTTTGTTTTCGACAGGGACACCGGGGTTTAACTTTCTGGTATACCAGAGTTATTATATTCTAACCTGCTCTGCTTGAATGGGGCGGGACTTCTCTTACAAGTTATCTTTTACCGGCAAAAACCTTCCTGCCCCCTCTTTTAAAAATTCTGGTGCAGTTTATTTTTAAGAAGTAAATTTTTAGAACACGCAACTTTTAAAACAAGCAGTTACGGGCCTGAATTGCGCAGGTAAATTATATGCCAGTGCGGAACGGCTGAGCTCCGCGTTTGTTCCCAAAGCCATTTTTGTACATTTTAGGTGCAAAGTTTATTGATTTTAAAAAAATTAGAAGATTTGCATTTGAGCAGCGAGGTTTTGAATTATTTTATACGAGACTCGACTTGTACTCTTGAAACCAATATTTTGGTGTAGTTGTCTGAGTGAGTCAGGTTAAAGACTGTTTATAAACTCTTTATGTAAGTAGTGGCCTGAAAAGCGTACTCTAGTAAACAGTTGTTGAAAGAAAAATATCACTGTGAATTCCGATGAGTTGATTAATCAACTCAGAGAAAGAATTAGTTATTTCTGGTTATTTCTGAATTAGTAACGGTTAATATCTCACTCTAAGCTGATTTAATCCCAACTGAGTTGATTAAACTCAGAATGAGTTCAGTCAATTCAAAATTCTGAGTTCTGTCAATTCAGAAATCTGAGTTCTGAAAGACATTATTCAGAACTCAGACTTCTCAGTGGATTCAACTCAGAAATGACAGCTACGGATTCAACATTGTAACGGTGAACGATGATACGTTTCGGGAAGCAAATTTCAAATTTTTAAGTTTTGAAAAACTACTGAAACTCCAGCTTAATTTTTTATTTACTGCTTGTCTGCTAAGTTTTCGGGTGAATTTCTGCTAAACTACAAATAGAGTTTTTACATACGTTTCTGTGTGCAACTCGAACCAATCAGAAATGGTAGGTATACATCGTGCCTGGAATGTTGAAATTTTCTCGCTATCTTTACGTTGTCTGCCGCCTGCGTCCCCACGGTGGGCATTGAAGACCGTACCCCCAAAATTTGGCTGGTGCATCCCAAAATTGACTCGGTTTAAACGTAAACAATCTTGAATTGCAATCGTAGAGCGCCCCAAAATTATTCGATGCCCACCAAACGTTGTTTTCTGCTGATGCCCCTGTCTTTGACAGAAGTTTTACGCAACATTACAAATTCTAAGCCTAAACTTCTGTCTGAGGAGCGTAGCAGCTGAAACCTCGGTAAAGGTAATAGCCAGCCAGCCGCAGGGTGAAAATGTTTCAAAATATGTTCATAAAATTTGAATTTTTAATTTCATTTGTTAAATTTAATGTTGTTCAACATTTTATTTACTACAGACGATCGGCCCATGTAAAGATCAGGGGCGGAACGTTTTTCATTTTTTTTGCTTGACTTAGGCTTAGGCTTAGGTTTAGGCTTAGGAATGTGCTCATTATTACGCTTAGGTTTAGGCTTAGGCTTAGGAATATACTTATAAATACTGTTCCGCCCCTGTTCTTTGCATAGGCCAGACGATGAAACCATGATATCGGCGTTTAATATTTTTTGTTTTTTATAATCATTTAGGACGTTGATTAAAACAACTGTTACCAAACGTTGCACACGCTTTGTCCTCCGTTCATTGATGTTCAATATATAACTCATCGAACAGTGAACAGAGCAATCAAAGTAACAGAATTGCTGTTGTCCTGAGAGTTCGACACTGGTATACATAAAATAAAGCAGACACATAAACACGCATTATCAAAGAAGACCAAAGTCCCGTAAAATTGAAACAAGACAGTCGTCCTGCAATAGCATTTATATCCTGTCTACGAATTTGAAAAATGATCTAACCAAGGATTGAGTGCGGACGGAATATTAACTTGAAGTCCAGTCAGACCGAGACAGGGGTATATTCTTTAAAACACTATAACATCTATCATTAGTTGGCAATAGGTTTTCAATCCAGCGATCTGCAGCAGCTGCGGATTTCAAAAATCTATAAAATTTTTAAAACCTTCAAATGTGAGCAATATGTGTTAAATTTTGAAGCAGCTCACACTATTCACTATTGTACTAAAGTTACAAGATCTATCAACAACTGGTTACAAGCGCAATACCTACGTTTAAAAAATACTGGCAAACGCTGCACCATGCATTGCGGTTTCCGTCATTCGTTTTGTATTAGACTTTAACACTAATGAAATTAAATCTTGTTTCGCTTATTAATATTTTCCTTACTATTAATATTTGACGTTGCTGTCTTGTTGTCGTTGAGATATCCTGTATATTTTTAAGTACTCATGCACAATGTATGTTTGTACTTTGTTTATATGGAAAACATAAATCCACAGTACACTAACACATTCTAGAATTTGATCTGAAAACAAAATATTAAAGCAAACCATATAAACATAACACTATTTTTCACATTTCACCAAATATTGTTCAGTGCAGTTTTCATTACAGTCACAAGAGCTCCAACGACAAACGGATGCAAAAAGCTGCGAGTCCCGGTTGCTACGTTGCCAGCTTCATTAAAATGCTGCTCAGATTCGTTCATAATGGCTTGTATACCAAGCACTCGTCTAACGAGCTTAAATAACAATAGACGTACAACTGTGTTTTCACGCCGGGTAATTAATGGATTTCTTGAAGTAGCAGTAGAAACGTCTGAAGTTCAAAATTCTAGATCACCAACCAGATCGGTTGTTAGTACACTTTTTGCGTCCGTATTGGTGCAAATGATTGCGATTTAGGAACTCAAGGAACTTCTTCGAAATTTTTGCAAAACGTAACCCTGCTTTTCAAAATCCTTGCTACGCCATGACCTCAGTATTTATGAAAATTGAAAAAAATTAAGGTTCCAAAATACGTTTTTAATTCTTATTACAATATCAAACCAACGGTCTGTTTCATGGGTTCATGGGACAAAAAGAGGTTATCACTGCTTCCATTTATTGCGGCTCGCGGGCGCAAAGTTTGGGATCACGCCCGGGCCAAGGCCCGGGACTTCAGACTTAACAGAATTAAGCTTCTGGATTTGAAAGTATGTGCCTACCCCTTATACGTAACTGGTATTGGGTAAATTGTGGCACGGTTTAGATGTTTTCGTTAACTAAACTAACTAGATTAGCTGTAATATTGCTAATATCAAGCTTTCAGCTTAACCAATGCAATCAATTTGGCATTGAGGACGCTGAAGTACAACGTCATGATGGTTGGTACAATAATCGACGGCATCCTGAATATGGAAGTTTAGAAAGTAAGTCTTAACAAAAGTCCTATTCATGCGTACAAGTTTTTTAAAAGCCTAAGCCAAAACCTAAACCAAATTGTACGTAAAAGTCTAAATTAAAGCCTTAAATTTAAATTAACTTCAGTTGAAATTAACAGAATTTAAACAATTTTCTTCGTGACATTTTAACCACAATTCAGCTTTTCCAATTCACACTCGTCTGTTCACAGTGATAGGTTTAGGCTCAGGCTTTTAAGCGTATAATTCAGAAATGGCTTACGTGCTGTTGTATACTATCCCCCACATTTTGGTAGCTATGTTTGTGTCTAAATACGCTATAAAATAGATCAAATTTCTACCAAAACAAAGTGTGCATAAATATAACTGAAAATTATCTAAAATACGACGCAAGGGTTTACGTATGCCTATAATCGAAAACCTTTGCCTGAGCCATTGTCTATGCTTTTGCGTACGCTTAAGCACAAACCTATGTCTTAACCTTAAATGTGTTGAGAGTGTACAAGAGCCGACATTTTCAAAATATTTTTTCAGGTCCACTGATCCATGTTGCTGGCGCCGGATACGCCGACGGTATCGCTAGACCCATAGGCACAATACCTGGCTCCGTATTCGGTCAGTCTGACACAGGTTCGGTGGTACCGGAAGCTGGGCGGATCAGCTTTGAAGTGATGCACGGGGAAGATGGTCTGGAACCGACACAGAATTTAACTGCGCTGTTTGCATTTTTTGGTATGTGTGTACGAACTGAAATTAGCAGGGACAAATTAAGGGTGGCGCTATACTTGTCGTGCGGCGCTGTCCGGTGCAGTCCGTAACCGTCCGTCACCATATGGTATCGTACGTGAGTAAGTCACGCACGATGCCGCGCAGTGACATACGGTGACGGACTGTGCCGGACTTCATTAAATGTACAGCGCCACCAGTAGTTCATATAATTGCAGCGGTGCCTTTTATAGACACGCCTGTTAGAACTAAGGCTTAGGCTTAGGATTAGAACAAGACTAGCGTTAGAAATATTTTGCTGCTTTAATAATATTTAATGTTTGTGATCAGTGTCGGATTTGAAAATTGTTGACCAGGAGTGGTACGCGAAACGAGCGAGAAGCCGAAACATAATTTTAGTACATACTAAATGCCGATACAAAAGTGACCCTTCTTTGACTACTGTCCAGTAACTTAATGCTTATAGGCCAAGTGGTTTCATCCGAAATTGTCGCAACAACATCTGCAAATCGCGTATCGTGCCCGATCGAAAACCTGCCCGTCGAAATCTATGAATACCATCAAGCACACGCCGAATGTCGGAACAATCCCACCCCTGGCAATACAGAGCCACCCCGAGGCCGTAACGTGGGGGTTCCTGAAAATAGCAGAAATATTTCCATCCACATTTTAGACGAAGGTCAAAATTTATTGCTATCTGCAGTAAATCTGACTCAAAACTTACACGAATCTGATCATAGCATTAATGTATTTGAACATAGTGCAATCGAACAATGTAGCTTGGATTTGAATAAGGTTGAAGCAAGGGTTATGCCATTTTTAAGGGCATCTGCTGCTCCAGGCACTGGGCATTATATTAATACGCCACGGAAAGTGGTAAGTGATCACTTCATTGGATGTTATTTAGTTTACATCACTTTCGGAAATATAGGTATGTCAATTGAGGTAGTATTTAAAAAGCCTAAAATTGAACAAAAGCTTATGCTTACTCACTAAAAACATTTTCTGATATTCAAGAAATGTTTTCATAAATTCAAGACAGTTATGTCTTAATCTAGGTTCCAGACATATATGTCTTGAATGCAAGACATTAGTTTCTGAAATTTTTCAGAAATCTGTGCCTTAAATTTTTAACACTTAAATGTCTTCAGTTTAAGAGTGTGTTTCATAAACGATTAGGACAAATATTGCTGAAATACAAGATAAATATGTCTGAAATATAAGACAAATGTTTCTGAAATAAAAGACTTGCTTTTCTGATTTTGGAGACCTATATGTCTTAGAAACAAGATTTGCCAGAGAAGTCGCCTTCAAAAGCGGGAGTTAAGATCAACAATTTTGCCATCTAAGATACGCCCAAGACGTAAACTTAAGTTGGGCGGAGCCTGAGCTCAATCTGATATATCTTTGAATTTCGATTATTTATATACTCTCATAAGAATATAAAAGGATCAACTTTTTTACATATATAAAATTCAGAAAAATTTCTGAATATATTAAAAGACAGCTGTTTCCTGAAAGATAGAAATTTGTTTCTTGTAAATTGTAAATATTAATTTCTTGAATATAACATTTATGTTTTAACCATTTCAGTCACAAAATTCTGAGCTACTTACTGTAAAGACCAGAATAAGAGGGGTGTTCCCATTTTGAGTCCCAATCAATTGGAGTCCGGATCCCTAACACGAGTCCGTATGCGGATGGTGTCCCTAAACAGTAACTAGAGTATAAAAATGTCTATTATCGATGATTGTAGTGCATAAATGTCTCCAGGACCAAATAAAGTTGATTGAAAGTACATTCCTAAGTTATAACCTTGTATTATCGGGCAAGCTTTTGATACAAGACAAACGTCTATTCAACGGATAGTTGCTATACCGGATATATATGGGAATACGGTTTGGCCGCTTATGTTCCGCAAAGCGTTGTCTTAACACTCTCGATATGCGAAAAGTCGTTAGGGTTTAAAGATTAAAAAATTAAACATTCAAAATTTAATTTGGCAAAAACGTCTGATCTCCCAAATTAATATTGGTCTTTTTTATAAATATACATCGTAGGAAACAGAAGTATACGGCATATTCGTATGCCTAAGCCGAAGCCACAACTTAAGGATATGCCTTTACCTAAGCCTAAACGTAAACAACAAGAATTAGTCTGATGCTTAAGTTTACTTTATTGCAGTCCCGTGGAAAAATAGTCCGCCTCTGGCCTTTACATGATCCGAAATGCCTATAGATTCGTAGAAGACAACAATCTTCCAAATAATATTAGTACTATTATAAAAGTAGTTGAAATAATTATATCGGGGTCTCTAAGACCGCTGGCCCCTTAAAATAACGCCCGTATTTCAGACAAATTTCGCAACCGCGTTCATCGATGGCGAGTTTGTCTACGGCAATATTGAGCCAGTTTCGGATTCGATTCGGGCGTTTTCTGGAGGCCGACTTAAGGCGGATCCGGCCGCCGGTGGCCTTCCGGTTCGGAATAGGATCAATGCTCCTCTGCGTAATCCGCTTGTATTCAGGCGTAATCATTTTGAATTGAGAACTTACGAGCGGCTTTTCTGTGAGTCTTATTTCTTGGATGCTGAATAGATGTTTTTTGAAACATTGGCGTTTTGAAACAAATTTTTAAGATAAATATTGTAGAAACTAGATAAAGGTAATACCATGCATATTAATATTTCGCGTCATTAACGAATTAGCTTATAGACTTTTGTTTAGTTCACATTAATAAGCACATCACAAATTAATTGGAAGGATGGTAAAAGAATCTTTGGCGAAGTAAACGTTTTATAAATACGTATAATTTTGAACTAATGTCGCATATATACTTAATTTTCCCCATTGTTGTGGATTAGCGTGTCCCATTTGCAGTTTTATATATGAAACTATAAATAAAAAATTAGCTGGAACAAGGCTCAAATTACGTATCATAGGAGGGTCACAGTTTTGTTAATGTTTGTTAGCGTTATAGCAAATTAATTATGTATCTTGCAGTGCTTGGCGGTGATAAGTCAAATCAAAACCCGGCAATTCTTGTGTTTGGGATGATATTTCATTTATGGCATAATGTAATGGCAGACAAACTTGCGTCTGTGCATTCAACATGGAGTGATGAACAACTGTTTCAAGTAGCCCGTCGATCTGTTATCGCATCAATGCAGGTACAGCATAGGTGACACTATTTGTGGCATCAGGTGGACCAGTCCTCACACCTTTGAATACTGTTGCTTCTCTCTAGAAAAGTGTTAAGCCCTATTCACACGTGTAAATTTTTGCCATAAAGACTTGCACGTGTAACTTGCATATGTAAGGTTGATCACGAATCAGCTTTACAGTTCGTGCAGCTACAATGCTATTGAATTTATTTTGCACGTGCGCACGCAGTAACAATCCGACTGAATTTCTTGCACCTGCGTTTTTTGAGCCCATCGGAAACTGTGTTGCTGAGCGCTTTTTGAATTAATTCAGACGTTTTGAAATTCTTCCAGAAGCTTGACTAATAATTCAAATATTAAACATATCGGGCTTATTTTATATTTCGCAGTCTACGGCGATGGTGACGGGGGTATTTTTATGGTAAAATGGTAAGGTCCGTAGAATATAAAATTTGGCTTTTCTGAAACGGCCATTGCATTTGGTTTCCGGCTCGCTCGTATTCGAGGTTTCTTTCACAACTATTTGCACCCCATTAGAATATTCTTTATGAATAATTGCAATTTGTTTAGCTTACAAATTTTTACGTTTGTGAAGCAAAAACTGCGTTTTAGCTTCTCGCTCGCTCCGCTCGCGTGTTTTTTCGCAATACGTTACGTTTCCCATCAGAAATTTATGAATTCACCACTGAATTTGTGTGTAACT
>JASANG010001465.1:0-14007 GCA_030248215.1 Enoplolaimus lenunculus
GACTGAAAACCGAAGAAAATCGAAACTGAAACTGAATTTTGCAGCCGTGCACTGCGTTTATATACCTCTTTGGCTCGGCGGCAGATAAGAATTAACAAAGACAGAGCACAGTTCGAGCAATGCGATTGGTTAAAATTAATACGGCTGCAAAGAGCCAATGAAATTTCACACAAGGCAAACGCAGCGAAGCCACGTGATTGGCTGACAAAACTCAGGTTGCGGGAGCCAATGAGAAAATGTAAACAAATTTGTTAGGCGGCCGCTGATTGGCTGTAGCGGTTTAGACATAACCTCAGCATTTGTAGCCAAGGGGTAGGCAACTGAAGTAGGTTTAAGCGGTGTGGCCGAGGGGCAGGTAGCAATCTCGGATGTTGCAGGCAGAGCTGAGGTTGGACGATCCCTCAAAATACAGGCACGCGCGCGTGACTTTTCACTTGGTCTACCATTCCCGCGTACAGGGCCTATCTCACTGTCAATAACTGAGGCTCCAAGATGAAATACAAAACAGAGTATAAAAAATTAAAGGCACGACAAAAATAGAAAGCACAAAAACCAAACGAGATGTGCCAAAATCCAGTAAAACTAGAGAGCGGGACCTGTGTCATCAGCGGCCAGGTTACTCATTCAACTAAAATTCACAGCTACTACCCTCACAGCTAACATGTGTATACAGCCGCCTAGTATTTTCCTTTACCAAACCAGCTAGTGTCAGTAAGAAATCCTAAAAAAAAACATAGCCATTAAAAATCCACTAGGGCTTCCTACCCAACCTGGCCAACAAAACGATAATATAAACACAAAAGCACAAAAGATAGGGCAGACGGGTACAAGGCGTACACATTTAAACGTTACAAATCCGTACACTCATAATTCCTGGTAAAGTGTGAGGCAGGACTAGGAAAAAAAACTATGCTATTCCGAAATGCTTGTACTATGAGCTTAAAGACAAACTCAAGGAACACACACACTCTAGACACTCTTAATCGACTCGGAGGAGTCCGCCAAAATTACGGGCCTTGGACTAGCCATAACTTTTCAAGCATCGGTTTCCGAACAGCGGTCAGCGTCCTTAAATTGCTAATTGCGATGCGCCGGACCCGATCGGACCGGTGCCAAGCATCAATTCCGGAAAAACGTGATTTTGCATTTTTGGACCGGGGATCCGTAACGTCTAACGCGTAAAATTTCGAGAACTTCAAGTGCTAGTAACTTCTTAACGATTGGCCCCCGACCCCGAGTCAGGGTATTTTTCTTGTTCAGCGTGAAAAGCTGCGTCAATTGATGCCAATTATTTCGATACTCAATTCCAAAATTTGCATTTTTGCATTTTTCGACCTCGGATCCGTAAATTTTTGCACGCTAAATTTCGGAAACTTTGGATACCTCTAACTCTTGAACGAATGACTTCCGACCCCCAGTCAGGGTATTTTTCTTACTCAGCTCGGCGAGCTCTATCGAATGGTATGGGTTTCAACAGCAGAGTCCGAAAATCGCAATTTTGCATTTTTCGCCCCTAGAATCCGTAACTGCACATGTAAAATGCTGAAAATTCGAAAGCCTGTAACTTTTGAACGAGAGGTCGGGGACCCCAAGCCCAGGGGTGGTTTTATTACTCAGCTCAATGAGCTGCGTCCAATGATATGGGTCTCGAACCTCCGATTCCAAAATTCATGTTTTTGCATTTTTCCACCCTAGGATCCGTAAAATTTGCACACACATTTTCAAAAGCTCGAGGGGCCATAACTCCCGAGAAGATGATCGCAGACCCAAAGTCAGGGTATTTTTCTTGTTCAGTACGACGAGCTCTATTCGTTAGTGCGGGTTCCGTAGGCATACGTAAAATTTGCTACTTTTGCGTTTTCTCATCGGGAGGCCCGCGATTGAGTTCTGAAAAGCTTCAAAAATCTAGTGGACCCTAACCGCGGCGGCGGGAATCCTGATTCTAGCGGGTTTCATGATAAGTTCCACGGGCCAGTCCAAAAGGTTGAATCCGCGGACATCAGCCGATTATTCAGAAAACAAAACCATTACAGTGTCAGTGCGACCAATAAAAAAGGAGGTAATCCCAGGCCAGAAGTACCTCGGCCCATAGGTACCTCCAACTGCTATACAGCAGAGAGCGACTGAGCCTCCTGGGATTCCTCAGCGTTATTGTTTGCGCGGTGCCGCCACTATACCAACGCTGCCGCGAGTTCCATAATCCGCGCCCGAATGATAGGATTGTCCGGAACCTCGATTCCCATTGCCTCCAATACTGCCAAGGGGTTTCCAGAGTCCTCGCGATCACCCTCCCTTGGCGGTCCAGCCTCTTCCCTGCGTCGTCTTTGCAGTTCCTCCACCCGCTCGCTCTGTGTAAGTTGCATCGGGGCGAGTGGATGACCATCAGGCAAGGTCGGCGGATTGCCGGAAGAGGGGCGGGAGTCAACTGGAGATGGAGGAGGTCCCGGCTGAATGGGGCGTCGAGCATCTTCCGCATTTTCTGGACCAGTGGTGGTAAAGGCAATGGTCCTCCGGTGAGCAGACAGCGCTCAGCGAGCTCGTGTTCGGTGATGTTGTGGAAGTGGTGGGTCAGGTAGCGGTGGTTAAAGGGTACGGGGCTTTAGTAAGATAAAACCCGATCATCGCTGCGTATCCCTCCACGGCCACGCGAGTGTTGTTGGAGAGCTCGCTGAGGGGCATCAACGGGAGCAGGGTGACGCGAGGGTTAGATTGGCACTCCCCTGCAAGTTCGGAGACGTGAGCGTGTACCATGCGCGCCACGGTGTCAGGATTCGAATAGTCGACCAAAAGTTCTTCGAAGGGTCGACCACGGAGTGCTCCCACCTGCTCGTAGTAGTATCCACCATCGCTCCTCGGATCGGTGGTGCGCCCAGTCCACGGAAAAAGGGAATGGTAACCGCCGCAGATCGTGATGCGGACCACCAACGGCGTGGCCACCAACCGTGCGATTCGGCAGAGCATTGGAATGTCGGCACCCGGGAACGCGATGACAGCGACATCCGGGTGGCCGTAATATTCCGCCCATAAGGGAAAAGCCGATTCATCGCCAACGATGATGTGACGCCGGTAGTATTGGTGCCCGTGGTCGAACTGCCGCGCAAGGTCCTCAATGGCGCGGCCGGCGAAGTTGGTGTAGGTCGTGACGAGCTCCAGGGTATTCTGGACCCCGTAGACGTCTTCGCCAATGCCGAGCGCCGGATCCCAGGGGTCACAATAAAGGACCTGCTGCCCAGAGATCCCACGAAGATGTTCCCGCATCCCCGGAGCAACAAACTTGTGGTATGTTAAGGCATACACAAGCGGCTCTAACATCGTCTCGCGCCCAAAGCGATGAAACGTGTCACGGGGAGGCGGGATGCCAATACAAACGTATTGTCGGCATTCTGACGCCGTCGCCTTCATCCAGCTGGCGACAGCGCTGTCGTCGTGGCGTATGTAGTGCCACGCGGCGCCGAGTGCCTGGATCATGCACCAAGCCGCGCCCAGTGGGGTTTGGAAAGCCAACCCCACAAAGATTAGGCTGAGGACCTGCGCGGTTCCAGGTATCGCTGTCATCCGTAGGGCAGGGCGTGTGTCGTTGCGAGGGGCCGGGGGGCCAAAATACACGCTGAGAGGATAATCGGAGACGGGGCCGTCTCCATAAACCTCGGGGCGGTGCTGGGATTGGCTTTCTTCACTGTAGCCATCGTCACCCCCATCTTCAGCGTTGTTGTACCCGCGAAAATCCGCCATGGCCCTGTCGTTATTGTTGTTGTTTTTCGTCGATGTTGTTGTTGGTCGTGTCAGTGGTTGCAGTGGCTGACGCGGTTGTTTGATGCTGTTGTAGTGATCGTCTCCGACGGTTGTTGCTGTTGTAGCTGTTGTGATATGGTTGTTGATGCTGCTGTTCTATTGCCGTGAGCGTTGCTGTCGCGGTGACTGTTGTTGCTGCGGTTGTTGCTGTTGCGAGTGTTGTTGCTATAGCGGCCGTAGTTGTCGCTGTAGCTGCGGTTAGTGTGGTTGTTGTTGTTGTTGCTTCTGGTATTGTTTTGTGCGGCGATTGTTGCTGCTGGCCTTGCTGCTGATGTTGTTGCGGTTCCTGTCCTGGCTGTAACTTCTAAGTCATGGTCACACACAAGAAATAAGAAGTACGTAAACAACTAACACCACAGGCTGAACTTTTGAAAAACTGTCTTAAACAGTTGCGTGTTCTCATTGAAACTTTGGCCCATGGGGGCGTCCAGGTTTCTGGTTGGCCTATAAAAGAGTGGGTTTAGATTCTAAATTACATTTTTTTGGTTAGGCTTATGTTTAGGCATAAGAGTACGGTTAATCTACTGTTACGCCCCTTAAAGTAACGTTGGCCAAATTTTGATGAACAAATTGTAGACAATTGGATCTATAATGACGTCGACATTGAAGAATACTGAATGCCGAGTTAATGCTAGGGCCACATTATGTGTTGTCTAGCATAAAAATATAGTCTGCATTTGTGTTTGGGAAAATTTTGTTTCTGGCACGCCGGTGGACGTTCGGTCCTAGTCCTATCATTAACTACGGTTATGTGGCACCACACCTAAAATTTATTAATATTAAAAACTATTTTTTAAGGATACTCAGACATTATTATGCCGAGATACAACTCGCCGTATAACCGCTGTTAAGAAGGCTAAATTGGAAGGTGTGCCGCCATGTCTATAAAACATGCCCGTAAATTCTTGAAAAAAAAACAGAGACGTCTGGAGGGATAGCGTTTAAAATATATTTATTGTCTGAATTGACAATATGAATGAACCCGAGTTTGAGTAAGGCCTGCGAATGAAATAGATTCAACAAAAATTGCTCGAAAGTCAGGTCTTCTAGCGCTCCTTAAAGTATCAATTGCGAGTCATTTACTGACAACGCCTTGTTTGAGAAAGTATCTAAAGCAAAATTGGTCATCAATACTCTAATTCACCAATTATGCCGCCATACAATGTTCTTATGAAATTCAATTAACTATGTTAATAGAGAGCCAAAGGTGAGTTTAGTACGTTCTTGTAAAAAACTTCAATACACATTTTAAGCAAAACATTTGTTTCTTACAAAGAGAAAATTACAGAAATTTTGCTATCCGCAATATGTTTCAGAAGAATTAATAGTCAACATGATTTTGGACGCCATTGTTTCTTAATAATTTTCTAGGTTACATTGAACGAATGTGCTGGTCTAGTTACTAACCTTTTAATAGGCATATAAAGCATATTCCATGCTGCTCAAGTGCTGAGCAATTTTTTCTAGTTTGAACCGCTTTACCAAGCTGCTGATTAATCCGTCAATCTGAACAATGAAAAATGAGAAGACTGATTAAACTAAATACAGAGTTTCAATAAATCGTTTGCATGACAGAAAGTTTTATTTGACAACAAGAGCCTAACCAACGTATTTGTAAAAACCAACCATTGGGGCGAAACAACCACGGGGTGACATTGTTCGTTGGGTAAAGCAACCGTTGGGGTGAAGCCAACCATTGGGGTGAAACCAACCGTTGGGGTGAAACCAACCGTTGTGGTGAAACCGACTGTTGGAGTGAAACCAACCGTTGGGGTGAAACCAACCGTTGGGGTGAAACCGACTGTTGGGGTGAAAGCAACCGTTGGGGTGAAACCGACTGTTGGAGTGAAAGCAACCGTTGGGGTGAAACCAACCGTTGGGGTGAAACCAACCGTGCGGGTGAAACCAACCGTTGGGGTAAAACTAATCGTTGGGGTGAAACCAACGGTTGGGGTGAAACTAACTGTTGGGGTGAAACCAACCGTTGGAGTGAAACCATCCGTTGGGGTGAAACCAACCGTTGGGGTGAAACCAACCGTTGGGGTGAAACCAACCGTTGGGGTGAAACCAACTGTTGGGGTGAAATCAATCGTTGGGGTGAAACCAACCTTTGGGGTGAAACCAATCGTTGGGGTGAAACCAACCGTTGGGATGAAACCAATCGTTGGGGTGAAACCAACCGTTGGGGTGGAACCAACCGTTGGGGTGAAACCAATCGTTGGGGTGAAACCAACCGTTTGGGTGAAACCAACCGTTGGGGTGAAACCAACCGTTGGGGTGAAACCAACCGTTGGGGTGAAACCAACTGTTTGGGTGAAACCAACCGTTGGGGTGAAACCGACAGTTGGGGTGAAACCAACCGTTGGAGTGAAACCAACCGTTGGGGTGAAACCAACCGTTGGGGTGAATCAACCGTTGGGGTGAAACCAACCGTGCGGGTGAAACCAACCGTTGGGGTGAAACTAACCGTTGGGGTGAAACCAACCGTGCGGGTGAAACCAACCGTTGGGGTGAAACTAACCGTTGGGGTGAAACCAACCGTTGGGGTGAAACCAATCGTTGGGGTGAAACCAACCGTTGGGGTGAAACCAATCGTTGGGGTGAAACCAACTGTTGGGGTTAAACCAACCGTTGGGGTGAAACAAACCGTTGGGGTGAAAGCAACCGTTGGGGTGAAACCAACCGTTGGGGTGAAACCAACCGTTGGGGTGAAACCGACAGTTGGGGTGAAACCAACCGTTGGGGTGAAACCAACCGTTGGGGTGAAACCAACCGTTGGGGTGAATCAACCGTTGGGGTGAAACCAACCGTGCGGGTGAAACCAACCGTTGGGGTGAAACTAACCGTTGGGGTGAAACCAATCGTTGGGGTGAAACCAACCGTTGGGGTGAAACCAATCGTTGGGGTGAAACCAACCGTTGGGGGAAAACCAACCGTTGAGGTGAAACCAACCGTTGGGGTGAAACCAACCGTTTGGGTGAAACCAACCGTTGGGAAACCAACTGTTGGGGTTAAACCAACCGTTGGGGTGAAACAAACCGTTGGGGTGAAAGCAACCGTTGGGGTGAAACCAACCGTTGGGGTGAAACCAACCGTTGGGGTGAAACCGACAGTTGGGGTGAAACCAACCGTTGGGGTGAAACCAACCGTTGGGGTGAAACCAACCGTTGGGGTGAATCAACCGTTGGGGTGAAACCAACCGTGCGGGTGAAACCAACCGTTGGGGTGAAACTAACCGTTGGGTTGAAACCAACCGTTGGGGTGAAACCGACAGTTGGGGTGAAACCAACCGTTGGGGTGAAACCAACCGTTGGGGTGAAACCAACCGTTGGGGTGAATCAACCGTTGGGGTGAAACCAACCGTGCGGGTGAAACCAACCGTTGGGGTGAAACTAACCGTTGGGGTGAAACCAATCGTTGGGGTGAAACCAACCGTTGGGGTGAAACCAATCGTTGGGGTGAAACCAACCGTTGGGGTGAAACCAATCGTTGGGGTGAAACCAACTGTTGGGGTTAAACCAACCGTTGGGGTGAAACAAACCGTTGGGGTGAAAGCAACCGTTGGGGTGAAACCAACCGTTGGGGTGAAACCAACCGTTGGGGTGAAACCGACAGTTGGGGTGAAACCAACCGTTGGGGTGAAACCAACCGTTGGGGTGAAACCAACCGTTGGGGTGAATCAACCGTTGGGGTGAAACCAACCGTGCGGGTGAAACCAACCGTTGGGGTGAAACTAACCGTTGGGGTGAAACCAATCGTTGGGGTGAAACCAACCGTTGGGGTGAAACCAATCGTTGGGGTGAAACCAACCGTTGGGGGAAAACCAACCGTTGGGGTGAAACCAACCGTTGGGGTGAAACCAACCGTTTGGGTGAAACCAACCGTTGGGAAACCAACTGTTGGGGTTAAACCAACCGTTGGGGTGAAACAAACCGTTGGGGTGAAAGCAACCGTTGGGGTGAAACCAACCGTTGGGGTGAAACCAACCGTTGGGGTGAAACCGACAGTTGGGGTGAAACCAACCGTTGGGGTGAAACCAACCGTTGGGGTGAAACCAACCGTTGGGGTGAATCAACCGTTGGGGTGAAACCAACCGTGCGGGTGAAACCAACCGTTGGGGTGAAACTAACCGGTGGGTTGAAACCAACCGTTGGGGTGAAACCAACCGTTGGGGTGAAACCAACCGTTGGGGTGAAACCAACCGTTGGGGTGAAACCAACCGTTTGGGTGAAATCAACCGTTGGGGTGAAACCAATCGTTGGGGTGAAACCAACCGTTGGGGTGAAACCAACCGTTGGGGTGGAACCAACTGTTGGGTTGAAACCAACTGTTGGGGTGAAACCAACCGTTGGGCTGAAACCAACCGTTGGGGTGAAACCGACTGTTGGGGTGAAACCGACTGCTGGAGTGAAACCAACCGTTGGGGTGAAACCGACTGTTGGGGTGAAAGCAACCGTTGGGGTGAAACCGACTGTTGGAGTGAAAGCAACCGTTGGGGTGAAACCGACTGCTGGGGTGAAACCAACCGTTGCGGTGAAACCGACAGTTGGGGTGAAACCAACCGTTAGGGTGAAACCGACTGTTGGGGTGAAAGCAACCGTTGGGGTGAAACCGACTGTTGGGGTGAAAGCAACCGTTGGGGTGAAACCGACAGTTGGGGTGAAACCAACCGTTGGGGTGAAACCGACCGTTGGGGTGAAACCAACCGTTGCGCTGAAACCAACCGTTGGGGTGAAACCGACTGTTGGGGTGAAACCGACCGTTGAGGTGAAACCAACAATTGGGGTGAAACCGACTGTTGTGGTGAAAGCAATTGTTGGGGTGAAACCGACTGTTGGGGTGAAAGCAACCGTTGGGGTAAAACCGACTGTTGGGGTGAAACCAACCGTTGGGGTGAAACCGACAGTTGGGGTGAAACCAACCGTTGGGAAGAAACCAACCACAGCTTTATAAAGTGGTGAAAGTTATAACCGTAAAATTACATAGCTAACGGGGAAAAAGTGCTGAACCAAAATGGAAAATTTTGTGCACTTTCTGTAACGAGTTTTTTTGACTGTAACTACTGAAGGCCACGTTCTTTTGGCAAATCCTTTGGCACAGATATTCCCGACGGACCATTATACCAGTGTACAAAATTCAAACGAAATAGGTCTGCTATTACTTGAGTACCAACATGCAAACTAAACTGAAAATACGCACTTGAGAAGCGCGAACCATATATATGAACACTATCGTGTTCATATGATTAGTCCGTCCATCCATTTAAGTTTTACTAAGAAATAAACATAAAAATATTTGAGTGTAAATTAAACTTATACCTGTAGTTTAATTAGTCCGTCCATCAATTTAAGTTTTACTAAGAAATAAAGTGCAATGAGAGCTGTTATATTCATTAAAACAGTAGCTGCAATCTGAAATAAATTCTTCAATTCTAATGACTACTGTATTTTATGTTGCACGATAGCGCAGCTGGTTTTGTGAAATTGTAGGCAGCGACCGTTTTATCAAAGCTATATTTTAATGTGTTATATGTCATGACGAACATAAATAGTTCGAGATTTGACGGTTAAATTCACTAATTTTGTAATCTGGACACTAACGGACAGGGTGCAACCTGAGGTGAAAAATACCAGAGCCGGAGGTTAACGAAACTTGCCGCAGGCGGAGGTGAGACGACATTAGGCAGTAAAAATAATGGTTAATTGTTAAGATTAGCCAACATCTGCAATATGTTGTTAAATTGTTTGGTTTTATGCATCGTCCGTTTTATCTTGCGCCCGCCCTGTGGAAAATTTAGTCATAATTTACTATTACAACTAGTGAAAATCTTATCCAAGTGGAAATTGATATGATCTAAAATAAGTATTGGTTAATTGAAACAGTTTTTAAAAGAGTAAGTAATTTTACTCAATTTTACTCGATGTTGTAAAACTTCATGAATTCAACTATAAACTACACCAATTGTTTATACATCGTGACCTTTGAACTGCAAATGAGATACAGTAGCAAGAAGGGAATTGCTAAGAAATATTTTGTCAAGTAGTAAATAGAGTTTAGTTTAAAAACAGATGATGTAAATGCTGAGTTAATTCGTATCCCAATCAAAATCCGAATGACTGTTCGCCTCAAAATTTTTGAGGGCAGTTGTAAATTGAAAATTTCCACCGTAAGTATACACAACGTTTGTGGTCAACTGTAATTGTGAGCGGTCCCTGCCGCTGCTCCCTCCCGGTCGTTTGGGATTCAAAGTCTTATGACAGAACCGTTCGGCTATGTCATTTGCGGCTATGGCATTAATGACATCCATTGTCCGGACTAATTAACTATTAAAACTGGAATAACCAGTTTTTGGAAGTTTATTTATACTGTTTGCTCTCTTAATTGTCAGTCAGTTTTGGGTTCTGATCAGATACAGAATGCGGTTAATTTGCAAAGTTTATTTTCTAGAATTAGACTTAACTTTAGTCGTTGTCTAATTCTCAGATTAACTTCAGTCTAAGCGTTGTTTGCTTGTGTTTTCCTTACTTGTTTTTGTTCGTTTCGTATTATTACATTGCTCTTGTATTTCGTATTGCTTAACTTCTTATCTTATAAGAATTAATAAAGTTTTAACTGAACTTCAGTACTGAAACAGCGAGTTCGACGGGCTTCATCGTACAAACTTAGAGATCGAGCCTGCAGACCAAGACCAGTAAGGGGTGAACTCGCCTGGTCCTCTAGTCACATACCCCTTCCCCCGATTACATGGGTGGTTTACAGTAATGACCTTGGAAACTTTAGAATTTAGTCGATCAGATCGTGTGTTTGTTAGAACTGAATCCGTCTGTTTCCGTTTAGAAATTTCTCAATCCACATCCGTTATTTTTATAGAACGTCATTCAAGAGTTCTGTTCGTATTAATGTACGGCCAAATCGGGTCATCGAATCAAAAATATATGCTAGTGCATTCGTTTGCAAGTTTTTTCAGCAAATTGCAATAATGATTTAGCCAATTTGGGCCACCGGATCAAAACTTAAAATGCTGCTGGATTCGTTCGCAAGTTTTTTCAACAATTATATTTCAACCGGTAAAATACACACATTTGAAAATTTTTGCTTACAACATTGTACAAAATTTTACTACCGAAGTTGCCGTAACCTCCGGAGAAAGTTCTACCGAAAATGGATCCGGAGGCCGATTTTCTGCCGGAACCGAAGCCGGAGGCAGACCTCCGATTGTACCGTGCTGCAGGTATATTGACTTTATAGAAAGCACCTGTTCTCACAACGAAATATTCGGCCCTTAAGCTTAGGTGCAAAACTCATTAGTAGGCTTAGGCGAAGGCTATAGCTTAAAAACATGCTTTTGTTTATGATTTTCAGCTGTACAATGACTAGGTTCTCATTCGGCGTGGTTTGCTTTGAAACAAAAAGTCTTCTTATAAACCCTATACTCTTTTGCGATTCCACGGAAGGCGTATGACTCCTGAGACTAAGCGTAAAAAAGCCTTTACCTAGTAAGCCTAAGCCTAAACCTTGGAAACAGTCTAAAGTTTTATGCTTAAGTCTATTGTACTCCCGCGGACAAACGGTCCATTCCTGATCTATACATCGGCCCTAAAAACTATGTGTGCTTTTGTTAGTTTGTGTGTACCGTAGCCAACTCAACATACAAGAAAAAATTTATATAGTGTAAAAGAATATATTTGTGTAGCGAGGGGAAAAGGCTCCGGGGTCCGATTCCGAACAGAAAAATTTCATGGTATGTGATTTGATGCTTTTAGTGTTTTGAAGTAGCTGCGCACAAACCGAACCACATACATTGTAAGATTCCACTAACGGATCTGACTGGAAGATGCGCATTGTCATTCTACCAAATGACAATCAGGCGAAATTATAGCGGCGCGAATAACGAAACTTTATGAGCGACGCTAATTTTTCCATAATTGGTTGAATTTCGCTCACATCAAAAATTCCGAGCAAAACACCGAAAATTATTAGCCGCTCGTGTAGAATCCCACAATAAACTTAAATCGGCTGTAACTTTCAGCCGCAAATCGGTAAAACAACTTAAGTGCACAAATCTGGCCAGCACCTAAGTTACAGCAATTAAGAACTCAGGCAACTCAAACTCAGCCTAAGCTCAGCGCGCGCGTGACTAGCATAAGCACTCATAGACCAAAAAAAAGGCGGCAGGAGGAAAAAAAAAAAAAGGGGGGGCCGGGAAAAAAAAAAAAGAAAAACCCCCCCCCCCCCCATGGGTAAAACAATAATCGCTTCATAGGTTTCAGCAGAACGAAGCAGACCTAAACGATTTATTAGCAGAAAATGCTTAGGGCTACATTAGAAAACCAAACAGTAAACTACGACAAAAAGTACAATCGGGCTGGGTAAATAACAGCAATCACCGTTGCATCCTCTTCGGCATTACGAATTCGAAAAGCTTCTAGCTCGGCTTCCACCTCCGGCGTTAAGTGAGCTACCGCCCACCAAACACCAGAGGTGGACGGCTGAAATTCCTCGGCTTCTGGGTTTAAACGTGACGACGGTGTACTTCTTGCCATTCCGGCTAACCAGAGTTATTTAGCCACAGTTAAGTTTGCTGATATTTCCAACAACGGCTAAAATAACACAGACGCTTCAATCTCCATAACAATCTGAAGAGCCGTAAAACAATTGTACAAGGCCAAAACAGCACTATAAAATAGCGTATAAAACAATCTTACCAAAAGTTCAGGGATAACCGATTCGGGCCGCGGTAGCGGCCGAATCAGCTGGTTTTCCTGCGTCAACCCTGACCAAAACGAGGATTCCGCCGCTGACCAATGGCACCAATCCACCCCGGCCGCCCAGGACCAACTCCGCTGCTGCCGCAGGGAGTTACCCGCACGAGAAAAATCACCCATACTTTATTCGCACCAAAACAGGGGTACCCCAAAATCAAGCTAGAAAACCAAACAATATCAACCCGTGCAGTAGATAACTAATCACCAAATTGATACAAGACTGTACCCACAGATTTTCCTGCCGAAAACAAGAAATCTGAAACTATATTACTCGGTTTTTTCCCCAGCGGCGGAATCTTAGCCAAACTGAATGCAGAAATCTGTCTTACCGGCTATTTTGCATAACCGGTACACGCACACTTAAAATTTCTAAAGCACGTAACTCCTACGCAAAATATACCAAATCCAATATTCCAATACGCAATATCGTATCTTTTAAACGAAAAACTCTTGCACACGTTACACCTAATTCAAAACAGACATTACTATTAAAACTCCATGTTACAACTCGCATACAAAGCCTGAACAACATTATTAAACATAGCTAATGGTTATGATAAATTTCGATGGTAATCGAAATTTTTCCATAGGTTTTAAAATACGCAGAAAACGGAAATTCAAGTTAAATTAAGCATTTCTAAACTGTTTTCATTAAATTCAGCATATTTACAAACCTATTACCAAGTTTTCAGTACAAATATCTGAATTTGGTAAAATTCAGATCAAAAGAATATTTCACAAAATTCAGCCGATCTAAAATTACAGGTTTCAACCCAGAAATGCTGAAGTTACTTCAAATTGACGCAATATCAACTATTCAGAACCGTTTTCATACTTTCCGGGCCACAAGAGCACTCACAGCTCCAACCGGACAGATCTGAAAAGCCTGCTCAACATTTCGAGTTACAGCGATTATCGAACCTGTGCACATGTGCCCGCAGCAACCCTCCAGAACACCGAAACTTCAAGGGCTGCATACTTATGCTCAGAGCCTTCCGAATGAAAGCTGTACCTACCGACACGAGCTTGTACGGGGTCTTTCTGCCCAGATCTTATCCCCAAAATTTCTGTGCAGCCCGAGAGCTCACACATTTTTATAGAAATGTGATCCCAGCTGCCTAAAACCTAAATCTACTGAGATATCGAGGCGCTGGGTGCAGTGACATGTGTACACCCATGTATGCGTTGTTGAGGTTTAGATGTAGATATATTGTGTTGCATTGTTTCGGGAATTGCATTCCCTACACACGTACCTAGAATCAGAATAAAGCTGGTCAAAGAAAGTTTCCGTTTATAAATATATAGCTTGAGTAGTGGTCAGACATAAATTAATATATGATCGAACAGGGTTGCCGTTGTTGTGGTTGTTATAACGTCACTGTCGACATCGGTAGCCCTGCATCTTTCTTTGGATGGTCATTCCTTTGGGATTGACCCGAATATTAAGTAT
>JASANG010002882.1:0-13995 GCA_030248215.1 Enoplolaimus lenunculus
TTTATAGTAATCCTTTAACACATGAATGTTTGTTAGTCATCTGAGTTCCAATCCCAAACTAGCATTTGAACTAGAGACTTCCGGCATAGAAAAGCGTAAAATAGCCGGAAACTCAGTTTGTTCGTTGGCTTTTCGCCGACGCCCAACCTTGCTTTGTATTGTGCATTATTTTGAGCACACAGATGAGCAGTGTTGCTCACGGTATATATACTGTATTAACCAGGAAAGGGTTAACAAACAATATGTAAACCTACTTCAAAATATTCAAATTTAATATCGGTCGGTTTCTTTGGCAAGTTGTTGATCATCATATATGCAAGAGCCAACACTGCAAAACCATGGGATGCCAGTAATGATGCGCGATGCTCGGTTAAGCCAACACCAAGTCCATACATATCAATAATTGTCGGAAATCCACCTTCAGGTGGAGACCCTAAAATTGTTACACTTCTAAAAATTCAATCTAAACAAGTGATTAAGATTTACGAAACAGCCATTGGGCTGCGCGTATTGCATAAATCCTACACTTCAGGGTATACCGGATGTCTGCCTCCTGCTCCCTGCAAAAAATCGACCTCCGGATCAGCTAGTAAATAACTGAATGTAGGCAAACAAATTGTATACAGGCATGCGCCCGGGGGCCTCTCCATTTCATTGTTAGTTTGAATAAAAGTTTGAACAATTGTACCATTATGCTATAAATACTTACCTTAATCGAAACAAACCAGCAATTATACATATTTTGGCTCATGTTATTTTAAGGGGCGCCCAAGGTTTTGATTCTCGATTACATTTTTTGTGCAGGCTTAGATTTAGGCTTATACTTACGCTTAGGAATACATATTTGCAACGCTTAGGCTTACGCTTTGGCTTAGGGACACGCTTAATCTACTGTTACGCCCCTTAAAGTACCATTGGCGTATATTTTTTTTATTTATACCTGATGGGTAAAACAAGACTCCTTCAATTGGTTGGTTGACCAGAGGGACACGCGTTGTTTTTGCAGGATCCATGAGGTATCGTTGAAACACTGCCCGTGCCAGTATTCTGTGTTCTTCAATCTGAATCTGGTAGATATTTATGTTGTAACTGGATAAGACATGCCGTCTGACCTACTGGACAAAATGCCCGGAGTCTCAGATCAGTTGTAATTTTGCCCACTCAACAAAATGAAGACTTATCTTGGATATGTCTTTGTTTTTCCACATAGTCAATGGTCGTCCTGGTGTTGTCAAAATACAAGGGCAAGCTTCAGTATCAGTCCTAACCTGTTTATATATATGTATATATGTATATATATAATATATATTATATATATTATATATTGCATCAACCGGCAAAACATTTCTATTTAATTTATACTAAATGGAACCTATAATTTGCATAGAGAATCAAAAAACCATATTCAAACCCGGTGTTCTTTAGTGTCGTCCCAAGGAACAAACTCATCTTCGACTGCAAACAACTCAAAGTCACACGGCATATGTGCAGGATTGGGTGCAAACCGAATGCCTTTACGTTGACCCGGCAGTGGTTTCATAAACGAAAACAATCCCATTGGTTCTACATCTGAAATGATAAAAGGCATTATAAACAAACCACTTCCTGTTACAAAAGGAGCATACAATTTTAACCAAAAAGTATATAATAATACGTAGCTAAATTTGGTTAAAAACCAACTGACGTATACAAATACAGAGGTTTATAGCGAAAACAAACGCCTTTGACACGTTTCGTTTCGGCCATTGCGAGAACATGCGGCAGAAATGGTTTTTTGAAGCTGCAGCAATTTTTTTAAAATATTTCGTACACGCGATAATTATTGCAATTATTTTTAGCGACTGATGTTCCATTCATGGTGGAAGCAGTATGACTTGTCTGCAAAGTTTTTTGATTACCAAAGCATTGATACGGATAAACTTAAAGAAGACGAGACCAACCGCAGTTTAATTTCGCCAGATATTTTGCTTCGAATATTTCAAACGTATACAAATATCTCACTCAGGTCAAAAATTTTACCTGAATTCTTTTACTAGTGCATAAGTTCATTTGGAATAGTTTTCCAGTGAATAGATGCTATGTATCTAGCACCAGTGGTATTTTAAAGAGCTAAATAACAGGGAATACTAAAGATGGGTCTATATTTTGAGTTCGAATTCATAGCACTTTTAATCCCTAATTAAAGTTCGTAAATAGATAGAGTTCAACAATGCAAATTACAGTATATAGATTGTCGGGGCACCTAGACTACGTAAATGGTTCCTGGAATAGTTCAGCATAACCCGAAGTAAATCTGCATCCATAAAGGTAAATATGGTAAAAAAACTAAAAAAAACAATGTCGCTTGTGAAAGGTGTGTGAGTATAAAATACGAAATGTGATCTGAAATATATAAGCATTTCCCAACCGAATAACATACGGAGTACACTATCTGGAAAGGCTAAATAAATACCAGTCCCCTCCACACTCAGGCGACTATGGTACCACTGCGACCGATTGCAGCAGTGGTTCACACAGGACCCACCAGTATACGATCCACCAAACGCAGGATCAGTGTCGACATTAACTTGTCCACCAGCATCGGCTTTGTAAAACGCATACGTTCCAAACCGATAACATCGATGTTTAACTTTAAGAATAAGGGTTAACCGTTGCTCAGGTAACAGATGGTGAACTCGAAAACTAACCGGCTCGTCATACTTTGACGAGTACGGTGTTACCGTTATCTTTACATTCGTTGTCATTTGAGATAAATATGATTGACGTATAAGCACAAAGTCTATCCGGAAAAATTTGATAATTTTTTTGAGTATAACTGCTAAATTACTTATATAAACAAAACATTCTACTGTACGAAACGTTCCTATAAAACAATCTTCATCAACGTGCGATGCAGTGCCTGCTTGTCAATTGTGTACAAATTTGCAGTGATGACATCAAAATATACTTTATATTCGTTTTGCCATGGTAGTGTAATATTTTATTTGTGTAAATCTTTTTACAATCTGGAACTCGATGAAAACATAGAATCTTTTGAGATCTTTGAATTTAAAACGTTAGAAATGATGCGAAATACAAGAAAAATTTCTACAAAATTTGATTTAAATCGTTGCAGTTAAAACTGCGCCTTGGTTACATGCCCGTAGCCAGTTCACCGTGCTACGGGGGGCTAAACTATTTCCTTGAGCGTCAAAAATGAATTTTTCATAATTTACAAGCAAGGTTGAAAAATTAGTCCGGGGGAGGGTGAGTTTCTCATGTGCCGTCTAACTACGCTACCGCTTGGTTAAATAGTAAAAAACTGTTGTTAAAAATCACAATTCGTTTGAAAAATACGTCACAACCATTCAAAATTCTAACATAGTTTTTGCGTTTCACAGCAAGGGCCTTATAGTTTTTTGTTTTTTAGTTATATATTTCTCATCACTAATACCCAGAGTGGATATTGACAAAAGTGTTGCAACTCTTGGAGTCCCGCATGGTAAAAAATGTACCACCGGATGTTGTATTTTTGCCTACCTCCTTGTTTAGATGGGGTCGCTATCACATGAATACCCTTAAATTAAACTATAAGGACAGCCTATTTGACGCCGCCCACATAAAGTGCCATGGATCGCACGAGCGTGGTACTCCCTCTTAATACATTCTTTTTTAGTCAGAATGTGCCCAGTTGCACACTCTTGTTAAATAGCTATAATTATCTCCTGCTAATACTAAATCACATAAAATAAATGAAAGACTAAAGTTTTACGTAATTAATAAATAAACTGTGAAAGAGATGGGTCATTGTACAGATTAATCACTCTTACGGAAAAATATTTTCGGATATTCAACTTGCGTTGCACACACTGAAAAAAAGACTTGAAAGGAATGTGTACAATTTTATTGATAATTTTATGGACCAAAACTAAGCCAAGCTTAAATCTGCTTAGCGTAAGGATTTAAAATTTAACCAATATAATCGACTTTCATAGTCTAAAAGTTTCGTGCATGGCATGACCCAGGATTTTAACATCACACACTAGTTTCATACCTATACTACTTTCATTTTGCAATGAAAATATACTAAAATTGCCTAATAAAGCGTACAACGGTGCAATTATGACAGACGCACAACACTGGAAACTTCATGAGTTTAGGTTTTACACTAAGCGGTTTTTTATATAAAGTTTACCACTGGGTTCGAATGTGGACCATCAATGAGTATAAATTATACATTGACATGTGTTTAAAATCCAAGCTCGTTGTGATTGATGATGCTTCGCATTACAAAATTTAGCTGCGTAAATATGCAAAACCGTTTTAGCAAAAATACCTCTTTCGAAGCTGCCCTTTATATGCAACATCAAATAGTAACATGATGGGACGACCCAAAGATAACGCCGGCTCTGCTTACTCGCATTTACTGTGAAACTGTTGTGCCTGCGATATATGATGGCGGAAGAAGTGTAGGGTCATGCGTGATCATTGGCCTGTATTTTCAAATGGGTGTAGCACCTATCACCAGTTGATAATAGGTCTTATAACCTTCGAAACAGTGAATGCTGAAGCTGAAAATTCAGTACATTTACCGCATATGATTTGCTCTACTCTTGTACCAATTTTGAGTTCAACAACTGCAATAGTTAGTCAGTTTAAAATAATGCTACTAACTGATGATAGTTGCTATACACATTTTAGAATATGGGCTATTATTTCAATCTTGTCGCGCTAAACAAGACAATCCTATGATTTGTTTCCCACAATCTAAAAAACAAAAGCAAAAAACATTCAGCAAAATGCAGTTGCTGTATAAAATAGTGTTGTTTGCGTACTTTTATATGAACAAACATTGATTCTATGTCATTTTAAGACATATTTTCATTGCGGGAGTACTCGACTAGTTGAAGAAAAATGCACAATTCTCGTAGTAAGAGTACTAAACGGCAAACTGCACTACGTAAAACTCACCTTTGCACGGACATATAGTAAACTCGAGAGCTCGCTTGAAAATGTTGAAAACTTGTGATGCAGTGAAAAATTGCAATTGTAATTGGTAGAACGCACACGCAAGTCTTATATTTCACAAGAAAGTAAAAATAAAAAGCGACAGCTTTTACCGATCGTATGCCACGGACATCAGTGACACTTGTAGAAGTAACCAACGGCGATTGCCAAAGACAATAGTAGGTACAGATTAGCGTAAAGTTTAAGGGTTCGTAGTGTTGGCCGTACGTGAACCTGCCATTTCAGTGAAGCGTCGCTACTCGTGTATGACGGCTAGAAACTCCGCTGGTTTGGTAGGAGAAATCACAAGCTTAAGTTTGGCTGAAAAAACTGGAAAAGTGGAAGATTCATGAGCCTGGATATTCATTGGTCCGGTAGGAAAAATCTGAAAGTAGATTTTGTTTGGAAAACGGGAAAAGTGGTAAATTTAAACGCCTATGATTTTCCCTGGGTTGGTAGAGAAAACCTGAAGCATAAGTTTTGTTTGGAAAACGGTAAAAGTGGAAAATTTAAAACGTGTATAATTCAGACACTTTTGTAGTTTCATCCCACAATGAAAAAGTTCCTCTAGCCGCAATCTTTTACGTGTATATTAAAACGAATTGTGGGAACCCTGTTAAAAGGATACTAAGCAGAATTGGAACTGCCGCCCACCCATCCCCCAGAATGAAAACTTCGCCGGCACAATCTTTCATGTTTATTAACAAAATTTGTCACCCCCCGGCGATTTGAAGGGATACTAAAGCAGGATAGAGGGTTGCCGCCCTCAAGCTCCCCCACTAAGCGGTTCTCATACTGAAACACCAAATTGTTCAAAACTGTTTCAGTAATTTTAACGGTTTTAATAAAACCAGTTATTTGACTGAAAGCCAAATATATGGTCACCGCGAGCTAACTCAAAGATAATAATTTTGAAAAATGCTTTACGGTTAGCTATATTTAAGTTAAGCGAAAAATTTTCAGTTTACTATCTATAACATCTAGGATGAGTTTGAATTTTATTATTTCGTATCGACCATTTGCAGCATATCGCATGAAAAAGTGCAAGATATTTCGATATCGTTTTCGTTTTGATCGCCATTTTCCATTATTTTTACAATGGGGGAAATAGGAAATATTCATGTGAGAAAGGTTTAATCTAAACGTAAATCATCAAGGCTGCAAGAAGGCGTCTAGCCAGAATTTTTAATTGGAAGGCTATAGATAATGGATTTGAGAGATGCTAAAACCCCAAGCCACCCTCTTGCTTTGTTCTGTTACCGAAATTTTTTCTACACACCCATTAGAAACCGGGACGGCCCTAAAAGTAAACATGGGTCCTGAAAATAGTACTGATGAATTTTGTTCCACCATTGCGTCGAAGATTCTAGTTCCGAATTTTCAATAAATTCGTTCTTGTACATCTAAAACACATAACCTTTTGAAGACTGCCGCTAGCAAAACCAGAGTCTCCGCCCCAGGGCGGTGGCAAAAAAACATAGTCACCGCCCGAGGCCGGCGACAAAAACGCTTAGTGTAGGTTTCGCAATAGAACCTTGTTTTAAAACAGGAAAACAGAACATTTTTATGTTACAAATGACAACGTTACACCCTCACCCTTTTGCGTAGTGGTAAGGGTAAACAACAAAATTGCCGAAATTCAAACGACTAGGTATTCTTTGGTTTGATAGGAACGATCACCAGCATAATTTTGGCTACGAAACTTTAGGCGCTTGAATTTTCCACATTTCCCGTTTTCCAAACAAAACCTTCGCTTCAATTTTTTCCTACCAACCAAGGGAAAATCTGGGCGTTTAAATTTTCCAATTTTCCTGCTTTCCAAACAAAACCTATGCTTCAGATTTTCTAACCACGTGAAACCAAGCGTTCAAATGTTCCACCATCTCCGTTTTCCAAAAGTCGCCTACACCTCTACCTATTCCTAACACTCAAAAAAATTATATACTTAGGCTTGAATTTACCACTTTTCCAGTTTTCCAAACTGAACTGCACATCCCAATTTCCAGCCAGGCCAACCAAACTGTTCCTTCCCGACCAGACCTAGAGAAAGCCCTTTACCTACGTTTAACTTTTCCACTTTTCCCGGTTTCCGAGCCTCGCCTACACCTATAACT
Source organism: Enoplolaimus lenunculus (assembly GCA_030248215.1). Lineage (NCBI taxonomy): Eukaryota > Metazoa > Nematoda > Enoplea > Enoplida > Thoracostomopsidae > Enoplolaimus > Enoplolaimus lenunculus. Next base: position 7,101 of record JASANG010002882.1, read on the forward strand.
TTTCCTATGCCAGCCAAAAGGAATCATTTACCTACGCTTAAATTTTCCACTTTCCTTTTTCCCGTTTTCTGAACCGAACCAAACATCCCAATTTTCCAGGATAAACCAGCGAAACGGTTCTTTTTCTACCAGACCTAGAGAAAGCGTATACGTTTAACTTTTTCGCTTTTGCTGATTTCCGAACCTCGCCTATATATAAGCCTCCAACTTTCCCTGCCAAAGTAGGGCATTATTACGCTTCTGAATTCAGTTTTCACAGCTAAAATTATGCTTGTGATTATTGCTACCAAACCAGGCGTATTCCTAGCCGTCTATGCAGGAATTGCTGCGCTGCACTACTGGTCATGAATTTTCCAACTTGGAAAATGGTAAGCCCATGTGCTATACATTAGTCAGCGTGCGTCAATTTAAGGTAGCGCTTCACCTATAGTACTTTGCTACTGCGATGTTGAAGAAAACACATGTAAATATTCATAGGGCTTTCTAAAATTTAAAAAAATAGTATATGCACCGAGGTTTTAGTAATTTTAAATTAATTTCGTACTTTTTGTTTTCTAAAGGACAGTTGCAGCATATGAAAAATTGTGGGTTTTATGCGTGATTTTTATTTGATTTTGAGCGCAAAAACAACATATTTCTACAGCGAAAACGGAAACGGACATCGACTTTTGGAAACTGAACCGGATATCCGGTTAATACCTGTAGACGTCCTTTGCAATGGCATCCAATTACCAGCAGTGGTAGGGTAAAATGCAATACAGGTTTTACGGTTGTTCGTGTAAAAGACAAATAAAAATGCACAAAATTAAAATTTCAATACAGAATGGTGCACTGACTCGTCTAAGTGTCTCAAATGGTGATTTTAATTAGGGGGATTTTCATGTGCGTGGCTCCCCAGACCACTTCTCGGTACACTAGCGAGAGGTTGAAAATGCGAAATGCTCAAATTTTGAAGATTTGATTTTTAAACAACACTGCAACGGTATTTTGTACCAATCTACCAAAGAAGAGCTAGAGCACTTTGCCAAACAAAGCATTTTTAGCTCGTTTATAGGCAGTTTATATTTCTATTGTATGTCCAAGCCCAGATTAAGTCTCATGGGCAACGGCTGGAAATATGGATTTTTGACTTTATAAGTAATTAATACAAAGCCTTTGATGCCAATAAAATTGGTAGATCTCTAGACTAATGGTTTACCCGCATAAAATATATGATGCGCGCACTAGTATAAAAATTATCCATGTCTGGGTATAAGAAAGGGTTTAAGGTGGTTTTACGTTAAACAAAACAAATAGCGCGATTACAAAGATGTTTTAAACCGACCTTACATTCCTTGTCGAATTTGAAATTGGTCGAGCTATTTACTTTAATGTTTAACAGTGAAATGTTTTAACAAGAGCACAGCTGCCATACGAGTTTTAGTTTTTCAGCTAAACAGGACTATCCTTATCAACTTAAGAGGCAAGCCAAAACTTATTAAGAAATTTTAATTACTTAGCTAGAAGATTAGGAACAGCAGCGGATTAAGCTCACAGGTAGTATGTATTCTTAATAAAAAGTTCACCCTCGTTTTTGTATGTGCATTAAAACGCGCGAATCCATGCCGCATTTTACTGTAGTCTGGAGTACGTACCGGTCATACTCTGTAACAAGGATAGAAAAACGTACTCTTGGTTGTAACAGTAAACTGCAGGAGTGTAGAAGCTGAAAATTTTCTTCCGTAAACTGTAGCTTGTTTAATTGATTCTAGTCTTTTAATTTATTGAGGAGCGCAGCGGTTTATGTTTCGTACTCGGGGGTCGAATCAGCAAGATGTTAAAGACGATCACTTGTAAAAGCAGTTTAATGATATTTGGCACCAGAACCGTAAATATCTGGTATCCGATACGTTTTTACCGGGTACCGGAACCGGATACGAATAGTTTTTTCCGGATATTAGACCGGAACCGGATATCCGATCGCACCCTGTCAAAAACCAGACCTGTTAATATCTTGTCATTTCACAACCGGCTTTTCAACTGCTTAGTTAAAAGGTCTGAAGTCCCGGTTCCTAGCTAGGCCGACATATATATGTAATTATGGCTGGCCGCATATGTGACGGTGACCACTAGAGATGCCCCGGTGCCAGAGGGTGCCGTTGCCATACGGTACCATGGACGAAACCAGGAAAAGATGCAACCAGGCTGTAAAACAGAACCAGATTATATATATCGGAAATGGAATGGGAACTGTAAGATTATAAATATTCAAATGGGAACGGAAAAGTTCGCGTGTTATGTTGAATTTCTAATCAGAATCAGAACTAATTGTGAATCTAATTTTAACCGAAATCACCACTCTGTTTCTACCTTGCTTCCCCACTCGTATTTACTACGAACGCCCCCGCTTCGCACAGTGCATGACTAAATTCAACAGAAAACAAATAAAATAAAAAAACGACCGCCAATCAATATCAAAATACCGTCGATGTAGATGTTCACGTACCAAAACATTGCTGCTGTGTAAACTTTTTTTGTAAACAGTACAACAGCAATGCAGTAACTTTCTACACATCTGTAGGCAAAACATCCCGTGGCACAATAATTTAGCCAGGATCCGAACGGAGCACAGTAAGTTTATTTCATTGTCATATGCAAAATGTAGCATAACGCGGTATGGCAAATAAGAAACGCATTAACAGTAAGTTCACTTACGTAAAAGGTACATAAAATTTGAAGTTTAGGATATTTTGCTGGCCTCGGCACAGGGTAAAATCCTGGCCCTGGGACATCTCGAGTGACGACACAACTCGACGATTTCGGTATAATATGTGCGTGGTAAGTGTATGTAAAAGCAAAAAGATTCCATATATATGTGCACATACGTATACCGGTATACGAAGTTGTTGCAACGACCAAATGGTGTAGTGGTAGGATGCTTGACTCTAGTGCATGAGGCTTGAGGTTCGATCCCTGCATGTTTTATAACTGGGCAAAACATCGAACGGAGGTCGTGCAGGCCATATATAGTTCCAACATGGAGCCTCCACCGGGACGGGAACTGTAAACAGCAAGCCCATGAACTTGGATAGTTGTATTTGCGGTGCCGGACGACTGCCTGTAAAAAAGGAGGATGTCGGCATTATATGTGCACATATACCGGTATAAGAAGTTGCGCAACGACCACGTGGTTTAGCGGTAGCATGCTTGACTTGAGTGCAAAGGGCCGGGATTCGATTCTCTGCGTGGTCCATAACTGGGCAAAACTTTGAATAGGGATCGTGTACTCTTGCAGACCGTATAGTTTTAGCAGACGATAAAAGCACTTGGCGAGACGGGCTGTTTAGTGTAGTGTTAGAGTGTCCTGGTAGAGCGTCCTCAATCTTATTACGATATTTTTTGTTGTACTTTAACTGTAAATGGCTTGTTTAGTTTGTATCAAGCATACGTATTACGTTTGTGTATTGAGTTATTGCGCAATGTAATGTCTGAATGGACTGCAATTATACGGAAAGCGTTGTGTTCAACTAAGAAAGCTACAAACAAAAATATCTCTCGTATTGTTGCGCAATTTGTTGCTGTCGACCTTGGAATAAAACCTTGCATCTTATGGGATTTGTGTTTCGCGACAAAACAGCAGTTACAAGAGCTTGTGAAACACGCTCACGATGACAATCTCCTAAGTATGTTCAGGTGAGATTGTATCTAAATTAAGTTGGTAAAGGGTGCAAGGTATCCAATTTATTTTTTTTTATTTCTGCTAATATGAGTAGCTAATTACCTTGTGTATGTTTTCAGTGAAGCAGTAAACTCAGATGTCTATTTCAATGGCAAGTATTGTTTGTGAGCTGAGCCCTATGCTATTATGATTAGGACGTACCTGTATTGGCTATAAAAGATGTTTTTTGCTGCTTGGCAAAAGCCTATTATTCCTTACTATGCTCAGAAATGTAGATCTGTCTTAGAAGCGAATATTCGTGGTGTTGAATTTGCAAACGGAAAAATATTCGTTACGTATCAGTGTGCGTTCTGAGAAAGCGCATCAAGCAAAAGCTAAACATTGGAATTATATGCTTGTTCGTTTTCACATTAAACTTTATAAGGTCCGTTTTAATGGCTATGGCAGGTATTGTTTGTGAGCTCTAAGCTATTATAATTAAGCCGTACCTGTAATGGCTATGAAAGATAAATTATTTTTGTTGTTTAGCGAATGCTTGTTATTGCCTGCGTATGGTACAAGATTATTCGGTTTTAGAAACGGATATCCGTGTTGTTGAATTTGTAAATGGAGAATTATTCGTCGTCAATACGCGTGCTGTGAAAGCCCATATAAATGCGTTAGTGTCGGGTGAGAAGCAAATCGAGATTGTGTGCCTTTGCAAATGCTACGACTCCGGGTTTGTTAAATATCTTTCTATCTCGTTTTTAACATCCTTTTCATAAAGCAAGGGTCCAGTGTTACCATGGTGCAGCTGGAATAGGATTCCGGTCCTGCTGTGGAAACCCACTGTTTCATTAGATTGTTGGTAGTTTCGTTCGCTGCCAATATGTGTGAGTTTTTCGCGAAATGATGATCAATCAATGTTGCAAAAATACTGCAAGGTGTTATTATTTTCCGTATAATCATTCCAAAATTAATTTTGACCCTGAGTATTAGGAATATAACACATAACCATTAAATACAGCGAACAAGTCTCCAAGAAAGAAAATTTTTAAACTTTGTAACTTGGATTCCTTAAAACTCTTTCTATCTCTGCCTATTGCGCCTGATATTTTAATTCTGTAACGTTAGTACACGCGTATCATCTAACATTTATATGTGTGTATTTTTTAGCATACAAACTCATAAATTCGTTGGCGACGATTGTCCAATAGCATTGAATAAACAGAAGGATTTCATAAACGTGCTTCAGTGTATAAACAACGAATTGTTTACCACTAAAGTATGTATGTTCGAAACTATTAATGGCGTCACATGTCATGCATTTTTAGGTTTCACTTGCGTTGTTCAGTTTGGCAATATCTTTTCTATTGTATAGCAACATATTATTTCTAGTCATAGCAGCAAACAAGCATCCGGCGATGCGCCACGCATATTCATTTTTATCAGCTGCGTTAAAGATGTCCCGGGGCCAAGATTTTACCTGGGCCCCTTGGCCAAGACCAGCCGGGGCCAGCAAACTACACTAAACTTCAAACTTTATATACCTTTTGTGTATGCATGTACGTGGGAGCACGGTACCGTTTTTATCGTGTCGCGTCACGCGATATTTTCTTGATACTCCCATGTTGTGAAGTTCCTGCTAAAGCGTTTGTTATTTGCCATATCACGTCATGCGACATTTTGCTTACGGCAATGTAATAAACCTACTGTGCTGCGTTCGGATCCTGGCTAAATTATTCCACGGGACGTTTTGTCTAGACATGTGTCTAGGAAGTCACTGCAGTGCTGTTGTTGTGTATAAAAGAAGTATGCACAGCAGCAGTGCTTTGGCATGTGAACGTGTGCATAGGCCGTACATTCAGATTGGTTGGCAGTCGTTTTCTTCATTTTATTTTTTTCTGTTGAGCTTAGTCACACACTGTCCGAAACGGGGCGTTTGCAGTAAGTACGGGTGGGGAAGCAGGATAGAAACAGAGGTGCAATTTCGGTAAAAATTAGATTCACAATTAGTTCTGATTCTGATTAGAAATTTTAAATATTGTAACATGCGAACTTTTCAGTTCCCATTCCACTATTTATAATCTTGTTGTTCCAATTCCGCATCCATTATAATATGGTTCTGTTTACACTCTGTTTAGGTCTTTTTCTTGTTTTGTCCATGGTACCGTATGGTAACGGTCCCGATATCCTCTGGCTCCGGCCCGCGACATATCTAAGCTACGTGATGTATTGTATTACCTTACAAACGTTGATATACTAAAAACATATTACCTTACGAAAGTTCCGTTATTCTTTATTAAGTTTGATTATTTTCATGAATCGTGTCTATTAGAGCTTTACAGCATGCAGTAGTGTGATGTGTATACTGAGTGGTGTGGTGATGTATAAAATGATCATATGATGCAATATATGTTGCGGTGGATGGACTTTTTTGCCGAAGGGCAGTTATGCATCTCAGTGCGGGCATCGAGTGATAATCCGTGTAAAAGCCAATAGTTTTGGTGCTGAGTCAAAGCAGTCCTCTTTATTTCAGGGCGATTGTATCAGCGTTTCGGAAACATGTCTCGCACTTGTATACGGCGTAATGCTAAATTATCCCGTGGTATATTACGATTGCTATGAAGTAAGCAATGATCGTCAGAAAACTTTACAAGCGTATTTTGGCGTCAATTTAACGCAGTTTACGGTTCATGCGTTTGAATTCGTATCTCCCGACAATGAGGAGGTTAGAGCGCTTATATTGCGTTTAGTAATATTTCAGAAACTCAGTCAGTGAGTATTTTTAAAAATATGCTATCTTACTTGTATGATGATAACCAATTCAACTTGCACATAGGTTTACGTGGTTTCAGTAATACACCTGTTGACCGATATTAGGATTGATTTGTTTTCAAGGCAAAGTTATTGACAAACCAGTAATCATGCTTACAATAATTGATTGTATTTTTTTATTTAGTTATATTCTTTTACGATTCCAACGGCGTTATTGTGCTCACCAGACAGCAAATGTAGTGACTGTGATAGATATACGAAGCATATTGATGATTGGTTTCGCAACCTGAAGCTTGATTTTCCGAGTGTTTGTTTAAAATTAAGTGAAGTTACAACACACTGTGAAGCCTTTGTATTATAAACCGATGCGAGTTTGTCATTGAATGATTATTGCAAGGTGTCGTCATATGTAGTTGGAATAATTGTTTTTATTTGTCAGAAGGTATCTATTTATAAAATTAGTTCTTTGAAATCTTTTGT
>JASANG010002429.1:0-13967 GCA_030248215.1 Enoplolaimus lenunculus
GTGTATTCCCCAACCAGCACGGCTGTGCTGAAAATTTTGCAATGCAAGTAGTTCAACCGAGGTTCACAATTTGTTTTCTAGCCAAACAGGTGAATCATAATATAGCATACACTGTAAATTCCAATGAGCTAATTACCAACTCAGATGGAAAGTTAATAGTTATTTTTGAGTTAACAACAAATAAACTTTAGCTCACTCTGAGTTTCGTTGATTGTTAACACTCTGAACTGAGTCGATTCCGGGAAAGTTTATTAATTAAATCAGAATGAGATGAATCAAATAATAATTCTGAGTTCTAATAAACCTAGCTCAGACTGAGCGATTCGTTTCATTCTGAGTTAAAATCAACTCACTGGAATTTACAGTGTTGTAAAGAACAGGAATGAAACATTTTTGCACCTTCGACGCAATTGGTCAACGTGAAAATATCGAAAAATACGCCCAAAACGAGCTTTAATTATATTTCTCACCTCAAAAAATGTACTCAAACAGAAAATGTTGCACGTGCCATTAATTACTGTAAACCGCATCTCTGTAAATGTGTTGGTTGAACACTATAATGCTTGTACAAATTGAAACGGTTACGTATAGGAAAGTGTGCAATTCTTTTAGCTAACAAGGCAGTTGCCTGAAAGGCAAATATACGGTCACCACGAGTCAAACAAAGCAATGAAAACACTTGAATTGAGTTTTTCTCGGAATATCAAATTTAGAACAATTTAATACACATGCAGACGTGAAACATGGATTATTGTATATCTTACAAGCCAGCGTTTACTTAAAATTGAACAAATTTTGACAATATTTGCAAATATTTGGGCTTCCCGTGAGTCTAAAATCATTCTGTGCCCAAATATAGAATTTTGAGATAAATTGCTGAGGCCCTAAGGATCTCGTTTGGGACCGACTAAAATGTTCGATTTTTACATCGATTAAATAACCTTTGCTGGTCATAAATCGTTTTGTATTGATTTATATAAATTAGCCTTCCTGCAAAAATCAGTATAATATAAAATGTTGAAAGTTCTACCAGAAAAACTTATGTAGTGAGGTAAAAATAGCATTATTCTCAAGTGTATATCACGATATCTAGATGGATTTTAAACAAATTTTTTCGGTGGTCTGTCAACTACATTGTTTTGTTTAAACGAAATTCTTTTGTCTGCGTGCAAGGAAAGCGCATGCGGAATCCGTTTAGACTACAGTTTGAAAAAGTTTATTTTTCGCAGTAAACTGATTTTGCAGTTTCGGTGCTTCAGATTATACAAATTCAAGACTTGGTACCTCTTGCATGGCAAGTGGATATTAAAATCGCCCCCCATGCGGTCGCAAAACTGACCATAGGTGTGGTCTGTAATTAGTGAAGCTACGAGTAATGCGTCAACAGACGCGGTGCTATCTGCAGTCGTACTATCGGCGCAGGATGTAGCAAGGTGTTGTTGGACTAAGTTGCCGTGGCAGAGCTGCTAACTGGCTGCACGAATGCCCATGGCAAGGCCACCTCAGGTTCTTACATTGTTCAGCTTAACCTGCAAGCAAATTTACAATATTCATCAACAGCAAGGCCAAAACTAGTCGTCTTAAAAAGTTCAATAATTGTGAACTACAAAAATTTGTCGCAGTTAGTCCCAGTTTCGAAGCATGACGAACTCATGTAAGGGGCTGAATAAATTTCTGCGGGATTGCCATCGACTAAGCTTGAACATTAGATAGATTTCTTTGCTCAGGCTTAGTCTTAGATATGCACTCATTCCTAGACTTAACCTTAGACATAGGTTTTGGAATATGCTTATTCTGCTGTTACGGCCCGTTCTATACATTGGTTCATCACATAATAACCGGTCCAAATTAATGTCTATTATTTTCAAGGTTTGAACCAGTTTTGATAGATGATAAAAGCTACTAGCATAACACTTTAACTGTGAACGTAATGCTTTAAAAAGGCATAGAAAGGTGTATATTTGTTAAATTGCTTAGAATAAGCTATGAAAATTTTACAAACGTTCTCATATATCTACAACACATATTTCTTTCAAGATTGCCGCTAGCGAAACCAAGAGTCACCGCTCGATGGCGGTGACAAAAACGGACGCGTAAAGCAAGCGGGCTTAAAAGCTGTGTTGTTTTAAGGCGTTTGGGTTTCAGAAGCACTAATGCTTAAATTCAATTTTACGGTCCCTATAGTGCCAACAATTTTGCATTCAAAGCCGTAATATATATCTACTAAAACCCAAATTAAATTCTTATTAACTTTTTTGTAAGTTGTATTAAAATAATTTTTTGGTTGAAGAGAATTTGTTGCAAGGCAAAAATTACCGCAACAAAACTTTAATCTTGCACTAAATATATATCGCGGTATAAGCAAAACACCATTTATATATCATCATATTTTCAGTTCAAACAAACCTGCCGGCTTCGAACACTTTGTTCCTGGGAATGAAATTAGTCTAGAACAACCTGTCTGTATCATTAGCTATTTTCAAGTCGTGGGCAGACTATGCGGTGCCAAAGTTGAAATCCTACTTTTGTTATGACAATGAGGCACTCAATATTTTCTCACAATGCAAAAAATCGTGGATGATTGAGTAGGGTGCGTTGTTTAATCATACCGAGATATGTATTGAAGTTTTGACAAATGAATAGAACAGTGTGTGATTCACGTTATAACCGGGGCAGACGGAACGCGGTTTGTACCATATTGATTCGACGTCAACGTTAAAATTCGAGCACTCATATCGGGTGAACAGACAAAACTCCAATGTCATAAGACATTTACTTACAAACCAGCGGTCTCAGAAGATCAATGTGTACAAGAGTCGGTATGGCCCATGATACTAAGGGACATTTATGCGAATATCATTAATATCCCAAAATTACAACGAATATCATATGATATTCAGTGGAACAGTGCAATTTTCGGGTGCTAATAAATTGATTGAAACTCGGACGGAAGAGGCACACATGTGCGTACAATACCAAAATACACGTCTGTAAATCCATTTCCGACATAAATTCGCTTAGAAAAACACTCATAATTCAAAAGTTCAAATTTCAATTTCTAGTATATGATATTCAACAGGACAATTTGGGTATGTTATCTCAAGTATGCAGACATTTGAAAATATATCATATGATATTCGCTGACAATACGTCGAATATCATATGATATTGAAGGACAAATGATGACTTACATATGATGATAGCAGAACATACGACTATTTGAATAAGATATGGGGTCTATTAGCAAACAAAATGTAACCCAATAGGATAACAGGGACATAACATGTCTCAAGCTGCCCCGGTTATAACGTGAACCCCGCAAGAGCCATAACAGTAATCTAAAAGCATATTATTAAGCCTAAACCAAAGAGTATGAATGAGCTTGTACCTAAACCTACACCTAATAAAAAATTAGTCTAAAGCTAAACCTTACACTAATTGCAGTTGAAAAACATTCCGGCCATGTTGTTTACATGGACGGAAGTTGTCCGCAGCTTTTTTAAAAAAACCAATTTTTAAATGGATTATATTTGCAAAGCTGCTCAACAATAAGTATATTATAGTTGTTCCCCAAATAGCTATTTACCCCAGTTCGCAATTGGGACGTCCCAAACGATAATTGCTGTTCGGGGCAGCCCAAACAACAATTGAAATGCAAACTGCTTTTAGGAGAATTGTAGAGACCAAACAGTTGCTAGCTGGAATGCATACCTATGTTTGTGATTGGTTGTTCAGGCTTGACTGTATTCGAGGAGGCTGACTTGCACAATAATTAGTTAGCTTCACCGTATTTGCTACGCATAAATTAAACAAGGTTTATATTGTACACAAACGAAGCTGTATGAGTTTGTGCTGTATGTTTCGAATACAACGTTATGCGGGTAGTGCTGTATTTATTGCTGCTGTATTGATTAGCCAATCAAATTGCACCTCTGTAATCCTTCGCTCCATATAAACCTTGCTTTATATATGGTTTGAAATTATTGGTGAAGGCAAATAATTACTGTGCATGTCAGTTTTCTAGAATATTGTCAATCCTAAACAACCGTTTAAATTTAGTTAGCATTCCAGAACCGAGACTAGACTAGAATCGCTCTTTAAAATGGAAGTTCATTATGCCTGGTCGTTTGCTGTCGCCTGTAAAATGCATTGTGCAAGTGGATATATTGCGCTGTGGAACAAGCGCCGTTCTAAGTTAGGTTCGTTCTTTCGCACTTAGTATAAACTGAAACCTTGCCGCGTACAACCGAAGGTCTGTCTCGGGCTTCGGCTAACGATTTAACAACACATTCCTCCTATTCGCTAAAATTACCGAATTAAACATTATTTTAAGAGTTGTTGTCCTCTGGCTCCGGAATTTTTCACCTTCGTTTGCACCCTGACGCCTTTATGAATTGATGACGGCAAAAAAGAATTTAAAAATCGGGCCGAAAATAAAGTTTTACTTAAAATGTTTTTCGCGTTTCAAACAACATTTTTCAAAACGCCTTTCGTACGCGTAGAAATTTTTGAATCACTAGATAGCACCGAGTTGTAAAATCATTTTACGTTCCGCGATCATATCCATTTTGTGCTTCAAAATTTAAGATCGAGTTGAATTTACAAAATTTCAGTGGAAAGGAATACTGTAGTGACCCGAACAAGAGTGGGGGGCTGATATTTATTTGAGGGTACTCCCTGTGATGCGGTTACGGATTTTATTTATTTTCAGCACACCCTCCGCCGCCCTTCGTTACTGATATATCCGGTATTGCAATTATCCGTTAAATTAGACGGTTTTTGCCTTAGCTTGAGCAATAATGCAAGTTTATACTTTGGAATGTTACTTTCGAAACTTAAGTATGCTTTAAAGTTTCGAACTCAAATTTTATTTCGTCCTCGAGTCATTGATGCGCTACAATTAGGAATAATTGACACTAACGGACTATAATTAGGGTTTAGGAACTCTAACCGCTTACGGACTCTTATTAGGGATACGGACTTCTATTGATTATGACTCAAAATGGGGCCCATGTATAGAACAGGGCCAGAACAGTAGTATAAGCAAATTCTTAAGCCTAAGCAAAAAAATTAGTCGAAAGCTTAAACTGACCCTATTATAGCCCCTCCGGAAAACGATCCGGCCATTTTCTATACATGGGCCCAAAATGGGGAGCCTCCCTCTTATTACCCCCATCTTATTCGGGTCACTACAGTAGTTCCAAGCCAAAAATACGTTCAGGGCCCTCTTAACCCACGACTAATTGATATATAAAAATCCATATCCAGAAAAACTTTGCAACTCTTAGTACCGTTTAAACTGTTAGAATATCGAAATAAAAAAATAGTGCATCCCACATATAATCCACCTTATGAAAATTTTTGAAATTGAGCTAGCAAAATACGTCATAAACCTTGTACATTCTTCAAAAACAGATTTCAAAAACGACAGCTTTTTTAAGAATTGGCCAATTTAAAGAACAGGGGCGGAACAGTATTATAAGCATATTCCTAAGCCTAAGCCTAAACCTAAGCCTAAGCCTAAGCGTAAGAATGAGCATATTCCTAAGCCTAAGCCTAAGCCAAGCAACACAGTTAGTCTAAAGCTAAGCTTACTCTTTTGCAGTCTCACAGAGAAACGTTCCGCCCTTGATCTTTACATGGCCCAAAATATTGATGTCATTATTTTTCCCAAGGTTTATAAACTTTCTTCACAGTTTCTGTATCAAAATTTTTCGCATCAGCTTAATAACAATTTTCAACTTTAACCAGCTGAATGTTTCATCCAGTTTTATCATTTTACAAACACAGCACAGTATATATGCAGGGTCGGAGTAGCCACCCCCATACCCCTCATTAAGGGCCCACCCCAACCTGAGGCCCTCACCCGAACAAGATTTTAAGCAAAAAGTTTTACAAAATATTTTGATCATCGCAAGGGACCGCCCCAGCCCGGAATTTTGAGGCGACCCCCACCTAAGTAGCCTGTTCCGGCTGTGTATATTTACAGTGCGTGTAGTCACATTTGTCATCGAACCTTCTGTACGGACAGCGAGGGGGTCGATGCCGCCTTCACGGTCGTTTATGTCCCAATAGCGAAGAAATTTTATTCTTCAATAACAATTGTTCAAAAAAGTTCTTTTTTCGCTACAAAATCTTCTTGCTCTCTCTATTAAGGACTCAGTTTTGGGACACCTCTATAACCAATTTCCGTTGGTGCTCTGATTCTATACGTCCTTGGCGTTGTCCCAGTTGTCGTCCGACAAAAAACCCACACCGCAATCTAAATTAGTTTTTAAAGTTCAACAAGACGAATTATAACCACTTTGTAACACTTCAAAACCGAATCTCAGCTAATGCTCAAGAATATCGCTAGTTTAGCATGCCTGGGTGACATGGTGAAACCGGAGATGAAAAATACCGGAACCGGAGCCGGAGGTCAACGAAACTTGCTGGAGCCGGAGCCGGAGGTCAACGAAACTTGCTGGAGCCGGAGCCGGAGGTCAACGAAACTTGCTGGAGCCGGAGCCGGAGGTGAGGCTAAATTAGGTAGTAAAAATGATGGTTCTAATTAGTTAATTTTAGCCAATATCTGCAATATGTTGTTAAGCTGTTTGGTTTTGCGCTAATTTTCTCTCGAAGTTTCGAAAAGTCTTTCCTGAAAATTGTGACAAAAGTAGAACGAAACACGTTTTTCTCCAGAACAGGCAGCATTTTCCGATTCAAACTGAAAAGTATATATGTTGTTGTGCGAATCATGTGACAAGTATATGTTTCAATTGATTTTTTGGAGCTGTACCCATTCCTTGCTATATACAGAACAGATTCTCAGATGCAAAATATTGCTATGTTGCTAAACAATCAATCGTAGACCCTTTATGGCAGTACAGGGCTCAAGTTTGGACTTTCTCAAACTGAAATATTAAATATCAGAATTTCCCTGCATCCATACCATGGACCATGTAAAGATCAGGGGCGGAACGTTTTTCTGTAGGACTGCGAAATAGTAAGCTAAAGCTTTAGACTATTTTTTTGCTTGGCTTAGGCTTAGGCTTAGGAATATGCTCATTCTTTACGCTTAGGCTTAGGCTTAGGCTTAGGCTTAGGCTTAGGAATATGCTCATTCTTTACGCTTAGGCTTAGGCTTACGCTTAGGTATAGGCTTAGGATTAGGAATATGCTTATTATACTGCGCCGCCCCTGTTCTTTACATTGGCCCATACCATTTACTTATCGACACCACTTGACCTAAACATCGCTAAACTTTCGTTAAAATAAACTTGAAGCTTAGTTTGTAAAATATCTTAGATCCGCACGTTTTGAATCCTGTAGTTCGTTATTAATTAGACGCATTTCGGGTAATCGTCAAACAATTGTTGAACTTAAGCGCATTTCGCAAGAACTCGGCTACTCTGTCACGAAATCAGTTACAGCTCTCTATAGCATCACGATTTGGTCTTTCCGGCTATGCAACAAATAAGAAGCTGTGATAAAAGCTATTAACCGAAAACATGGATGCGCTTATATGCGTACAGACGCGATGGGATTCAAACATTACATAATTCAATTTCACATAGATTTCACTAAATTAATTACTTAGCTAGCAACATAAGCATAGCACCCTAAGGTATAGCGAAATGGAAAAAATGGTTTTCATTCAGAAATCATCATGAAAATTAGGTTTGCGGTTCGAGTAATCTGGTACACACTGTGTCCAACCGAAGTGATGGTGTAGAAGGTCTGATCATCAAAGATTTAAACCGTCGTTAACGTTCAGAATCGGGAAAAGTAACCCAAAAATTAGCAAAATAATACTGTACGCGTGAATTAATACACAATGCTCAGTGTTCAACATTCAATACCCATATGAGTACCACACCGTACACTGTAAGAACTTTGAGTCAAATTGACTCTCTCCGAAATAAGCTTTTCCTGACTACACAAACTGAGTCAAAATACGACTCCGCATGAATTAAATTCGACTCAATTTGACTCTGGCGGAGTCGAATTTTGACCTAGTTTGTGTAGTTAGGAAAAGCCTATTTCGGAAAGAGTCAATTTAACTCACCATTTTTTGCAGTGTATTTGTAAAGGAAAGTACCTTCGGACTCGAGCGTCAAACTCTTATACATTAAGATCGTTCACAACCGTTTCTGATACGAGCGTCCCGAAACCGAGTCCGTGTTTAAAATTAAATCTGAGACGAAATAGAAAATATTCATGCAAGAAAGGGTCTTAATTCCATTTTCAGGTTAACTTGAAGCATAAACGTTGAAAAAACTCTGTAAACATCAGGATACGATTTCGAAACACAGTTTGAATTTGAAATTGATTTCCACTTTAGGAAAACAGTAATAGAAGTGTATGGCAACCTATAGGCTTATTTAAACAGTGAAATTGAACTGTGTTTGTTTTCAATTTACAAATTTCATCACCAATTTTCAAATCATCGAATAGCATTAAACTGAAATTTCACGAGCAGTTTTAATTGGATCGTTTTGAAAAAAAATACGCACGGTGCCTTTATCTGTAAATATACATTGGAAACGGGTATATTACATTCCTCCCTCCCTCAAGATTCTCGCAGAGACGAATCTAAATAAACGCTATTGCCTTCATGAGAATTGATCTGTTACATTATTGAGGTCAGAAAAATTTTCTACTATGGCAAACTGGTTTGCTATAACTTTTACGCGAGGTTACACTATTCCCAACTAAAATGCTTCCCACGCGTGTGGAATATATTACTTTATCGGTACAAGCTAATTATGATCAAATGATAGCGTAGATTAATGTTCAGCATACGAAACCAAATCCTAATTTGCAGAGCATTATTGCTTTTCAGGTGCGGAACAGTATTATATGCTTATTCCTAAGCCTAAGCCTAAGCTTAAGCGTAAGAATGAGTTAATTCCTAAACCTAAGCCTAAGCCAAACAAAAAGTTAGCATAAAGCTGAAGCTTATTCTATTTTAGTCCAACACAAAAATGTTCCGCCCCTGATGTTTACATGGGCCAAAACCAAATACTGATTTGCAAAGCAATATTGCATTTCAGTGCCTACAAAATTGAAACGTATAGACCTTCATTGGCAAATTGTAATCTTAATTTGTGACAAATACAATTGTTTTTAGCTTTAGATATCCGCAACCACAGCGGGATACACCTTCGAACAACGACATATTCGTTTGTTTTAATGCTTGCAAGACAGATTCGTAAAATGTTAAACCTATAAATTGAGCCAGTTTGCCATTTTCAACTCAGCTAACAAAGTTAATTTTCAACTGATATTCAAAGTTTTATACAACGAAACACTCTGACGTATATTGTGTTTTTGGTTTTAGGTTGGCACAAGGTTTTAAATTATGAAACTAGTCAAATGACATGATTTGAGACGGTGTCAGACGGGTTATGACTACTACTTAGCGCGTGCGGCGCTAAAAATCACTCGAAATATTAAATAAAATACGATTTAAAGTTAGGCAAAGTGAGGTTAGGTTAAATTTGAAGGAGTCGCAACAGTGTATTAGGCTGCCCCGACAAATTTGCCCATGGGCGTACGCGTAGGTGGAACTTTAGTTTGCACAGAACCGCATAATCTCATCAGTTCAGATACTGCAAGTGTGCGAATTTTGTCTCAGTTTAAACAATTATTTATTAACAAAAATAACTTTTTTCTGGATTGTGTGTAGTCGTGAACGTAGATTTAAGCTTAACATAAGTTGAAACGATTGTAATAACAGAAAGCATGCTGCTTGATCTCATGTCAATGGCAAGTTGTCTTTTCGGCCAATGTTATCCTAAAGGCCATCCCATTTTCCCTGGACAGAAATGTACCAGGAGTACCCGTCCCATTTTCCCGGGACAGCAATGTACCAGGAGTACATACAAAAAATATAATTGGGACAGCGGGACAGTTGTGACAGATGAGACAGTCGGACAGATGGGACAGTTGGGACAGCTAGGACAGATGGGCCAGTTGGGACAGATGGGACAGATGTGACAGCGGGACAGATGGGACAGTTGGGACAGTTTGGACAGATGGGACAGTTTGGACAGATGGGACAGATGAGACAGTTTGGACAGATGAGACAGTTTGGACAGATGGGACAATTGGGACAGATGGGACAGCTGGACAGATGGGACAGTTTGGACAGATGGGACAATTGGGACAGATGGGACAGCGGGACAGTTGTGACAGATGAGACAGTCGGACAGATGGGACAGTTGGGACAGCTAGGACAGATGGGCCAGTTGGGACAGACAGTTTGGACAGATGGGACAGTTTGGACAGATGGGACAGTTGGAGGGAGAGAGTTTGGACAGATGAGAGAGTTTGGACAGATGGGACAAATGGGACAGATGGGACAGTGGGGACAGATGAGACAGTTCGGACAGATGAGACAGGAAACGACAAAGTTTGGTCAGATGGGACAGTTTGGACAGGTGGGACCAACCCTAAATAGAGTCCATAAAAGCCAGTTATTGTTAATAAATAAACGGCAATTCGCCCGCTCGAACGGAGTTGCGTTCTGGCAAACTAAGTTCCACCTCGCGACGCCCGGGCAATTGCAGCCCTCCGCGACTCCTTCAAATTTAACCTAACCTCACTTTGCCTAACTTTAAATCGATATAAATTCGAGACTCCCAATTGTAGTGCATAAACGACTTCAGGACCAAATAAAGTCGAGTTTCTTCGAAACTTTAAAGCATACTTAAGTTTTCAATGTACATTCCTAAGTATAACCTTACATTATCGTTCAAGCTGTTGACACAAGACAAATAAAACGTTTGATTCAACGGATTGTTGTAATACCGAATATATCAATAACGAAGGGTATCCCGCTGTGGTTGCGGGTATGAAGCTAAAACAATTGTATTGTCACAAATAAAGTAGAGCCAAGAAGTCTATACGTTCAATTTAGTATGTAAAGTATTGCTTTGCAAATCAGTATGTTTGGCCCATTAAACATCAGGGGCGGAACATTTGTGTTGGACTAAAATAGAAAAGCTTCAGCTTATGCTAATTTTGTTGGCTAGGCTAGTTAGGAATAACTCATCCTTACGCGAAGCTAGGCTAGGCTAGGAATAAGCATATAATACCGGCATAGGGCGTGATGCGACTCCTTCAAATTAACCAACCTCACTGCCAACTAAATCAATAATATTTCGAGATTAGCGTCGCACGCGCAATAAGTCATAACCCGTCACACCGTCTCAAATCAGTCATACTAGTCATAATTAAAACCGTGCCAACCAAAACCAAAAACACAATATACGCAGAGGTTCTATAAAACAATATCAGAAAATAACAGCTGAAAAATGGCAAACGGCTCAATTATAGAACATTTACAATCTCTCAAGCATAAAACAAACGAATATCCAAATCCCGCCGCATATCTAAAGCAAAAACAAACACAAAAAAACAACCAAAACAACCAAACACAAACAAACCAAACAACCCAATCAAAAACAAAATAAAAACCACACAACCACAAAAACCACACCAACACACAAAACAAAACCAAAGCAATAATGCTCTGCAATGATTAGGATTTGGTTTCGTATGCTGAACATTAATCTACGCTATCATTTGATCATAATTAGCTTGTACCGATAAAGTAATATATTCCACACGCGTGGGAAGCATTTTAGTTGGGAATAGTGTAACCTCGCGTAAAAGTTATAGCAAACCAGTTTGCCATAGTAGAAAATTTTTCTGACCTCAATAATGTAACAGATCAATTCTCATGAAGGCAATAGCGTTTATTTAGATTCGTCTCTGTGAGAATCTTGAGGGAGGGAGGAATGTAAGATACTGGTTTCCAATGTATATTTACAGATAAAGGCATCGTGCGTATTTTTTTTCAAAACTATCGAATTAAACTGTTGTGAAATTTCAGTTTAATGCTATTCGATGATTTGGAAAATTGGTGATGAAATTTGCAAATTCCAAACAAACACAGTTCAATTTCACTGTTTAAAGAAGCCTTATAGGTTGCCATACACTTCTATTACTGTTTTCCTAGAAGTGGAAATCAATTTCAAATTCAAACTGTGTTTCGAAAACTCGAATCCCTGACATTTACAGAGTAATGTTTTTTCAAACGTTTATGCTTCAAGTTAACCTGAAAATGGAATTAAGACCCCTTTCTTGCATGAATATTTTCTATTTCGTCTTATATTTAATTCTAAACACTAAATCGTATTTCTGTACGCTTGTACCAGAAACGGTTGTGAACGATCTTAATGTATAAGAGTTTGACGCTCGAGTCCGAAGGTACTTTCCTTTACACAATACACTGCAAAAAATGGCTAGTTAAATTGACTCTTCCCGAAATAGGCTTTTCCTAACTTACACAAACTAGGTCAAAATTCGACTCCGCCAGAGTCAAATTGAGTCGAATTAATTCATGCGGAGTCGTATTTTTGACTCAGTTTGTGTAGTCAGGAAAAGCTTATTTCGAAGATAGTCAATTTGACTCAAAGTTCTTAACAGTGTACGGTGTGGTACTCATATGGGTATTGAATGTTGAACACTGAGCATTGTGTATTAATTCACGCGTACAGTATTATTTATGCTAATTTTTGGGTTACTTTTCCCGATTCTGAACGTTAACGACGGTTTAAATCTTTGATGATCAGACCTTCTACACCATCACTTCGGTTGGACACAGTGTGTACCAGATTACTCGAACCGCAAACCTACTTTTTCATGATGATTTATTGAGTCTAAACCATTTTTTCCATTTCGCTATACCTTAGGGTGCTATGCTTATGTTGCTAGCTAAGTAATTAATTTAGTGAAATCTATGTGAAATTGAATTATGTAATGTTTGAATCCCATCGCGTCTGTACGCATATAAGCGCATCCATGTTTTCGGTTAATAGCTTTTATCACAGCTTCTTATTTGTTGCATAGCCGGAAAGACCAAATCGTGATGCTATAGAGAGCTGTAACTGATTTCGTGACAGAGTAGCCGAGTTCTTGCGAAATGCGCTTAAGTTCAACAATTGTTTGACGATTACCCGAAATGCGTTTAATTAATAACGAACTACAGGATTCAAAACGTGCGGATCTAAGATATTTTACAAACTAAGCTTTAAGTTTATTTTAACGAAAGTTTAGCGATGTTTAGGTCAAGTGGTGTCGATAAGTAAATGGTATGGGCCAATGTAAAGAACAGGGGCGGCGCAGTATAATAAGCATATTCCTAATCCTAAGCCTATACCTAAGCGTAAGCCTAAGCCTAAGCGTAAAGAATGAGCATATTCCTAAGCCTAAGCCTAAGCCTAAGCCTAAGCGTAAAGAATGAGCATATTCCTAAGCCTAAGCCTAAGCCAAGCAAAAAAATAGTCTAAAGCTTTAGCTTACTATTTCGCAGTCCTACAGAAAAACGTTCCGCCCCTGATCTTTACATGGTCCATGGTATGGATGCAGGGAAATTCTGATATTTAATATTTCAGTTTGAGAAAGTCCAAACTTGAGCCCTGTACTGCCATAAAGGGTCTACGATTGATTGTTTAGCAACATAGCAATATTTTGCATCTGAGAATCTGTTCTGTATATAGCAAGGAATGGGTACAGTTCCGAAAAAAATCAATTGAAACATATACTTGTCACATGATTCGCACAACAACATTTTTCAAAACGCCTTTTCGTACGCGTAGAAATTTTGAGAATCACTAGATAGCACCGAGTTGTAAAATCATTTTACGTTCCGCGATTATTTTCATTTTGTGCTTCAAAATTTAAGATCGAGTTGAATTTACAAAATTTCAGTGGAAAGGAATACTGTAGGTACCGAACAAGAGTGGGGGGCTGATATTTATTTGAGGGTACTCCCGTGACTGGTTATGATTTATTTATTTTATACAATCCGCCGCCCTTCGTTACCGATATATCCGGTATTGCAATTATCCGTTAAATTAGACGGTTTTTGCCTTAACCGCACCAGCAAATATTAACTGAACGAAGTACGACACATA
>JASANG010001612.1:0-13964 GCA_030248215.1 Enoplolaimus lenunculus
CCGCAGCACAGGAACATCTTTACGCATCGGCAAATGGTGAAAAAAATCAATTGCACCTCGTCCTCCAGACATATTATGGTATCGTATAAATGCTAAGTACCGACCTTTTGTATATATTCGTGACTATTTGCTTCGCTGTTTTCAGCTGTGCAACACATTTCAATGTCAAATAAAAAGTAGCACACTTGTACTTGTAGAAGAGAGAATAATTCTTTACTTCTTGCGCAAATATTGCAAAAGGTGTTCATTATGCAAAGCCATCCGCCTGTTGCTTTTAGGGTTCAAACACGTCTACATGGTCTGACTATTAATAAGGGTATTAAAAAGATGGCTTCTTCCGGGTCCGGCAGAAAATAGACCTCAGTATGTTTCACCTCCGGTCGTACCTCATGTGTATTACCTGCCTAGTAGGTACTGGTCGAAAAATTTTCATTTAACAATGCACACATGCAAACTTGTACGAACGAGCATATTGTTTGAATGAGGCTCGTTTAGATACTCTGTGGCGAGCGTCAGGACAGATTTTTGGCTAAACCATGTTCTCAAAACAATGAAAGCTCGGAAGCAAGCGACAAATAGACATCTTTATTCAAAATCGGGGAGCCTTACAAGAGAAATAAAAATGCACGAGAAATAACGTGCGCCACTATGTTATCAATTGTATACCTTCCTCACCGGTCCTACATTGTTCTCAAAATAAAATCATGTTTTGATTCCGGTCAGAATTGTGGAAGTTGCATTATGCCTATACACAAAAAATACCTTGAATTAGAGACATTAATAGCGTTAAACAGATCAGAAATTTGTCTGAAATGGTTATGTCTCATATTCAAAAATTACTGTGGCCAATTAAGACATTAATTTCTTCCTTTCAAGAAATAGTTGACATATATTTCAGGAATAATTATCCGATTTTAATGCATGTAAACTGCAGTTGCTCCGTTTATATTTTTAACAGTGTATATAAACAATCGAATGTCAACGATGTTTCTCGTTGAGCTCATGGTCACGCTAGCGTAAATGTGCGTCTTGGTCGTATGTCAAGATTAAAATTAGGCTATTTCGTTGAACTTTGGCTGCATTTTGAAGTCGAGTTCCCTGGCACATGATTCATTTGAATACTTTCATGTCATGAAAATCAGTACAGGTGTTTTGTTTCAGATGTTTCAAGCATATTTGTCTTATCTCAGAAATATTTGACCTCATCGTTTATGAAACAAAGTCTTAAATTTTAAACTTTCAACTATGCATGAAAAAATTCAAATAAAAATCCGAAATTCAAGAAATATACGTTAAAAGTCTGTTACCACATAATTTATTGTCTTAAGTTTGAAAGATTTCTTGAATATCAGACACTTTATTTGGTGTGTTGTTGATTTAAAATAACGTAAAATTAACCAGTTGCGCTGTAATTGTTCGAGTTGAAAGATGACAAAATTCATCCACAGATTTAGAAAAAACATGTTTGAAATTATACCTAAATATTTGTTTTCCGTTTCGTATATTTTGATCAATACTATATTAGTTCTAAATTACTGTCACATAAAATAAAGATGAATCATCATTGTTCAGCTATCCGTTGACGTTTAATGGAGACCCAAACGGAGATGAAGAGCTAGTGCTGCTAGATGGCGTATGATCAGAAGAGAATGTTGGATCATTTGCCACGCCACTTGAACTGGGCGTCTTTGACGAAGGTGGAGGAGGCAAACTGTGAGGGTCCTCCATTTGTGGATTTACTACAAAAAATGCAGCACATGTATACGAAGTGCTCATCAAGCCAAACGAGGCAAGTAATCAAAACGTAGTTATTCAGTTAAAATTTTTCTCGCTACTTCAAAATAGGTGACGAATTAAAAGGGTTGTGTATGCATCGCTAATGCTTAAGCAGACCTTAGGGTAAAACCATATTACTTAACTGGAAATAAAAATATTAAGTTTACTCCCAAAGCACAAAGTTGATGTCAATAATGTGCAAAATCTTCCGCGACAAAGAAAGAGTCTTAAAGTACCAGTGAGCTACAAAGGATTTCAATAAGGGCAAAATTTTAGTATCTAATAAATAAAAATGCACAGTACCAGGCTTGAATTGTTCTGACGACAACCGGGTCATGACTAGACCAACGCCTTCGATCATAGCCAAAAGGAATCCTCCTAAAACCATGTGCACACTCAAACAAACGCCAAAAAAGGAATACTCAGTATTGAGACAAGTAGATGGCTTAATAACGAATCAATTTTGGGATTTTGGAGTAAAGTGTTTATACCCCGCCAGTTTAAAGAGTGAATAGCACACAATATACGTAAATCCGATACAACTAGGAAACTACTTCACCAAATCGTACTTACCGATTGCGCCAGACATTAGCATAGTTTGTGGGCCGGCCCGTACTGTCAGCACTGCGCCAGTCAATGCACCAGAAGTTATACTATTCCATGGATCTTCTTTCCCTCGTGCGTATGATAACATACAATCAATACTGCTAAATGTGAAACCCCACATCGCAAATTGGCCTAAATTAAAACTAGCATACGTACAACCATTAACACGGTTAAAGGTTTGTTTAATGCCTAGAAAAGTCACAGACAGTTTTGCATTTAATTATGTTACAAACAACTACGACTGCATGTCAATGTCAAAATTAACGATAATAAATATTCAAATCTATTCTAATAAAACGTTATAAGTAATGATTTTAGCAGTGTATGTAATATGTAAAACAAGTACTGAGTAAGGTTAGAAGTATTAAAATCTACATGCTGCAAGCAATACATACCTCCTAGTCTCGGGGCTTCGCGTTTGGCAGTTGAAATTCCTCCTAACAATCTACTTCTAAAAGTCTGAAATTGTCAACAAAATACTTCACATAACAGCGTGCCAACGGAATTCCGATTCAAACGCAGTTCTGGTTCATATTGCAGATGTAATCGAAATCGTTATTTTTCACAGTTTCCATTTTAAATCATGTATTATATGAATTGAAATTATGTGCGAAACTTGCCTGCATTTCTGTTAATTTTCATAACAATCGGTACTTATATCAGTTCACAGCGGACATTTATTTTTGACATAAAAACATTCATAAAAGAATACATAAAATGCACGCTTCGCTAACAGTAACATAGATATATTGGTTTCGTGCATCCCTACGTATATACTAATTATATGTGATAAATCTCGGGGCGCATATATAAAATTATGGGAGCTGAAACTTCTAATTCCGATCACTTTAATAAATTTCATGTTTCCATTCCCGTATGATTATGTTTAAAGCCATAATCGACAAGTACGTAATAACCTTACCAATGTCAAACTGTAACAGGTACACATGGTCCATCAGTTGTCTCCGTTTTAACATCAGTAGCATGAGCCTAGCAATAGAATAATTTACGTGCTCGCTTTAGCTTATTGCGTGATTGATTGGACTGCATGCCGCAGCATAATAAATTCACACAAAGTACTATTATGTATCCAAAATTTCGTGAATAATTCGACCACTAAAAACGGAAAAATAGATATCCACGTCACCTTTGGCGCATTTCGAAATCCGCTAATGCCATAAAATAAAGCGCCACCAATTGCTCCCATTGAGAAAGCGCCACCACAATCGTCAACAATGCGCCACGGGCTAGAATTCAATAGATATTACATTAATATAAATTTTTCAAGAAATTGAAAAAGCAACCATTTTTGAACGCTTTGTAAATGCCAAGTTATTATCTATTAAAGCCAACTTCAGTGGAAGTATCACCATAAACGACACCATATGATTTACAGGAATGCGCAGTCTCGGTCAAAAACCGATACGCAATCTACCGAGAGCGAAACTTCTGGCCTCAGTCCCGTTCAATTTTGGACAATTATTAAAAAAATAAGTGTTTTCTAACAAATGTTGTGAATTTTTCTCGTACCTCTTTTTTGGCTTAGTCTAATAAATGGCTGTATTTGATCAGAATTGCCGGTTAATTTATAATGTAAAACAAAAAACCACCACAAAACTTTATTTTTATTTATTCACCACTTACAAATAGTGGCACAAGAAAAATAAACACAGAACTCCAGTACATATAAAACAGCGATAAAAATTATATATACCGTGATATGTCATCCTAATAGTAATAACACCTGGTTTTGTTTGAAATTTAGTTGGTTGGTATAGAGAGCAGTAAAACCATGTTACTGAAAGAGGTGGTACGTACAAATAATTTTTGTACAGCCTTATTTTTTTACGTTTACCCTATTCAGAAAAACAAATATATACGTATTACCATTTGCTGAAACCAAGGGGAAAATGAGTTTTAAAAATCTATCGTAATATAATAACAATCATTGCTACAATCATCGACAAAATCATATCCATAAATCAACAGATGCAATAAACATCCGCTTACTGTGAACATTGAGCATAAAAAAGGAAGTTTTATACGGTCTCGGTTCGAAAATTCCTTCTCAGAAAAAGGAGATCCAGAGCAATGAAATACCTAAACTTGCCGTGATCGAGACTGCACACTGATAAGTTATAAAAGTAATGTTACATCTTCTTGCGTTAGAAGCTGAGAAATCAAAAATAAGTATTTTCCTTACCAAGGCTCGCGTGAATATTCTTCCATAACAAAACAAAAACAAATAATAAGTATTTAAACAGACGCAATTATACTTATTCAGGTTGGCAATATTAACATCTAAGCCAAATTACGCAAACAAGTTATGCAATAAGCAATGATTTTTAAGTTCAAGACTACGATCGTACGATGGGTCAGGACGGTTTTTGCTCTGAGTGCTTGCAGCTGAAAACGAGGGGTGCTATTCAGAGGTTTCGATCCCGTGACTTATAACCGAAAGGTTCCCAGTCCTAGCGCACGCTGCCTCACAATCAGCTGCTGAGTTTTTCTGTTTTTGTGCCTTATAGGTACTCCAACATTATACACATGTATCTTTATTCATCCATGTTTCACTGTTGCTGCATACGTATGTAGGCACCAGAGTGCAACCGAAATTCCGGTTCTGGTATTTCATAATTTTCCGGTTCCGGTTAATTTTTACCGGAATAAAAATTCCGGTATTAAAATTTGGTCGCAGGAAATTAAGATATTTTACTAAAAAATGACGATAAAAATTAAGCAGGTTTCATCAGTATAGTATGCAAACCTTGACAATCGCCGAAAATAAACCATCGAAGGTAGATTTCGCTTCCGTGGATTATAAAAATCTAAAATACAGTAGACAGCCTATGGCGAAATATTAAATCAGGTTGTCCTACCAACTTTGAAGCTTGTCACCTTCAGCATTCTTAACAGGTCACTTGATCTACAACACAGTAAAGCAACCAACAGGAAACTAGCTAAATATTTACGAAAACTATAGCACAGTTTGTACCAAGTTGTTAATTTTCTGTCACAATACGTAAAGTAAATAATACAACACAACATTCAGCATATCTTTGCATATCATACATATTAGTAAATGAAAGCATTAATATACTGTCAATTTTTGTAATTTGAAACTTTTTGTGTGCAATTTTACAATCGGCATTGAGGGTTTGCATTTACTGTAGACCCCGTAATACTACACCTCTAGATGTGCAAAGAACAAATAGACCAAATTCTTCAGTACAAAATATCACCTAAAATACGTAGTCTAAGTTTCCATAATTTGACTTCCGTATTAAAAAACTACTACCGTTCTGACTGTGTGCAGGGCGATGTGTTATGTATTATATATGGCTCTGAAACAAAGATAAGTGCTATATCGCCCGTGGGCTTGTATGCTATACATCCGCGTTGGTTTTCAGATAGGGAGGATTGAAAATTTTATGATAATTTTTTAGCATACAAAGCATTTCAGAGTCCATAAATACGTTTTGTCTGTCACAGAAGCAAGTTTGGTGCTACTAAAGAATTTCGTCACTTATCTGTCTAGAACCCTAGGACTGATACAACATGTGTTTTGCCGACCATAGGGTTTGATAAAATACACGAAAGTCCTCACTAGGATATTTGGGGGGTCGTGCCTCCCAAATCTGGTTGGTTTCCCACTTCCAAACAGACTCGGGTCAGACATTCAGATATTGGTTTTCGATCCATTCCGCGTTTATCTCGTTCAGATTTTTTCAACTGTATCTGTGTTTTGAACAAAAAAATTCGCACAGTTTTAAAGGAATTAAAATGCAGTGATGTGCAAGTCAGCTGTGGCTGTCAAGGCCGCATGTGTATAGAGGGGAGTGACAAGTGGCACAACCCCGACTACGAAAATCTTCGTTCCCCTACCCCGATCTAAACAAATTCTGTACGATCTGAAGAGAATTTGATTCGTGTCCCGTGGTCCTTTTTCTTCCCATTTGCCCAAAATAAAATTGTCCCGTTTTTCCGTTCTCCACAGGGAAAAATACAAGCTGTCCCGGTTTTCCGTTTGACCGAAATTAGCCTGTCCCAGATTTTCCAGAGAAAATTTGCAGCTGTCCGTTTTTACATTCGCCCTAAACAGGCCTGTTCCATTGTCCCATTTTTCCAGAGAAAATTTGCAGCCATCCCGTTTTCCTATTTGCCCGAAATAACGGAAAAATTGTAGCTGTCCCGTTTTCTCATTTGCCTGAAACAAACTTGTTTCGTTCTCGCAGCGAAAATGCCAGCTGTCCCATTTTCCCATTTGCCCGAAACAGACCTGTCTCATTGTCCTGTTTTCCCATTTTTCCGAAACAGGTCTGTCCCATTGCCCCGTTTTCCCAGCGATAATTTCCAGCAATCCTGTTTTCCAATTTGCCCGAAACAAACTTCTTCAGTTTTCCAATTAGCCCAAAACAAACCTGTCCTGTTTTCCCGTATTTACAGCTAAAATTTGAACCTGTCCCGTTTTCCCATTTGCCCGAAACAAACCTGCCCCATTCACCAAGCGAAAATTTGCAGCTTATTCCCATTTTTCCGAAACAAACCTATCCCGTTTTCCAAGCGAAAAGTTGCATCTGTTCCGTTTTACCATTTGCCCGAAACAGACCTGTCCCATTGTCCCGTTTTCCCAGCGAAAATTTGCAGCTGTACTTTTTTCCCAATTGCACGCAACAAACCTGTTCTGTTTTCCCATTTTCAAAGCGAAAAATTGCAGCTGTCTCGTTTTCCCATTAACCCGAAACAGGCTTGTCCCATTTTCAAATCTGGCCGTAATGGTGTCGGCAGAAATATATAAATTTGCCCCTATCATACTCCTGCGTCTTGCTGTCCCGCGGGAAAACGGGACGTCCCTAAAAGTAACATTGGCCGTAGGGTGAGTCCCAAAATTATTCAGTGCTCCCCAAACAAATTTTCTGCGGACACCCCTGATAAACAAGAACGTTTTTTAAATATTAAAATTTTGTTATATCACATATCAGGTGTACATGGCGTCATGAATTTATCTCCTTGGTGCCACTCTTTGGTGTGGGCAGCAAATATTATGGCTTTTTGGACACTCCTTGATGTGGGCAGCAAACAACAAAGTATTTAGTTTGTTTGTATTAAGACAGATTATTATAATTTTTGAGCTTTGCTATGTACAAATTAGCTTAAAGATTGGTTCAAACGCATCGTATCAAAACTTGGCAGGCCCCTGCTTTAGTTGTATCCATCAGAAAAGTTGGCCTTAGTTTGGCAGAACTAAAGACCTAAAACAGATAACGAACTTTTTTCAGTTGGCGTTAAAATCTATTTTATGGCTAAAATCCTCTTAAGAAATTGTTTTTTAATGTATTTAAATATAGGCGTTGCAACATATTTAAAATTTGTTCAAAAATATATAATGTTTAGATCGTTTTTGATTTTTCACACCATTTTCAGTTACGTACGCCGTTTTAGAATCAAAATTACAGAAAATATACGTATATTTTGATAACGAAATTAAATATTAATAGTCGCGTCATAACCTTCAGCACGGCGATTTGCGTAAAAAAGCATTAATCAGGTTTGCAAGCTTTCTTCCTTGATGTTTTGTGAGCGTTTGGGGTCAAACGTGACCTTTATAACACTGTTAAATGGTAGGCTGTAAGTTTAGTCAAAAGATCAAAGCCATGTTTTATACCGCATAAAATCCGAAAATTTGAAAATTACGTTGTTTTAAATATTTCCGAAAATTGTCAGTTTAGATCAACCCCTATGCTTCGAGAGAACGTCAAAAAATGTCACAGACCTTTAGTAATAAAATTAATAAACCTTTTTGTTGTAAAATGTTGCTTTGTGTGTCACTTGCACTAAAAATGAAATATATGATTATTTCTACATACGTAAACAAATACTATCTTTTGGGCCATTTTTTGAATGGATTCCTTCAGAGCTAAGCGATACGGCCAAATTGCCAGTTGCTTTTGTTGACAGATACTGAGCGAGCTTTTGCTGGAACGTGTCCATAACGTCTATCCTACAGCTTTGAGTATATGGTTGCCTTTACATTTCAACAGATTCATAAACAACGAACCAATCAAATTTTCGTTTACTTTTCATATTTTTATTTATTGAAGTTGGTTTGATGGATTCACAAAGTATTTTGATTAGTAGGTAAAGTCAAGCGTGCATGATACAAGAGTATGCAACTCTTGTGGTTCCAGATGGTACCAAATGTACCATCGAGCGTACGTTTTTGGCCGGCCCCCCCTTATTTGGGGAGAGGGATCGCTGTAATTCCCAAAATTAAATTATAAGCGTATAAGGATGCCGTATACGTACAGTGCAAAGGATTGGCCAAGTTGTACAGTACCTTTTTAAATTATTGAAGCAGGTCAAAAATGCAACGCGCGCGGGACACATTTTTTGCACAAAGAATGTACCCACTTGCATTTTCTTGCTAAAGGTAATTATCAACTCATGGTGAAACATATAGTTCTCATTCTTTGTAGCACTGTGATAGTTATTACCCGTAGTAAAAATTCGGATGATTTAAAACAAGTTGGACTATTGGATTCAATAAATGTTGTAGGGCGAACGGAAAAAAGCATTTTTCCCAAATGCGCCACGAAAACCATTTGTATGCCAAATCCCGCTATCCTTAATAGTTTGAGTTTCTGACATCTAGAATCCTACCATTCACGTCGGTTGTTGAAATCAATTTGTCCACGAGTTTCACGGCCCATGTGTACTTTTAGAGCCGTTCTGGTTTCTGGTGGGTCTGTAAAAGAGTAGGCTTACATTCTAGACTACATTTTTGCATAGGCTTAGGCTTCGGCTTTAGCTTAGGAATACGCCTTTGCAACGCTTAGGCTTAGGCTTAGGAATACGCCTAACCTACTGTTACGGCCTTAAAAGTAACATTGGCCAGTTTCACTATATTTTAGACGATCACATGAAAAACGCCGAATATGTTAGCTAATTTATATTTGTTTATAACACTGTTAATTTTGACTCACATTACTGTTTGCTACCCTCCTCAAATTAAAACAACGAAACTGCGACAATCTATAAATTTATTATTTGATCTACATTGTTTCGGTACGGGTTCAAAATGCGTATGTGTAGGCAATGTGGTATGGTGTCCTGGCACTCAAGGACACATGTTACAAGAGTTCCCACCTGGCAATAGTTTGAATAATTCTCGACCTGCGTTGTATAGATATGTAAATTTGGGTAAAAATTGTGACGTAAGCTTAGGTAGCGACGTGCTTATGCTGCCACATTTGATTGCAATCTATTTTGACCAATCATGTGACGATGCTGGACAGACCTGTGTCTGGTTTGATGGATTTGAGCCGAGCAAACTTAAAGCGGTGATCCATAACAATTCGATTTGTCCAAAAACAACGTCAACAACAACGACGACGACAACGACGACAACGACGACAACGACGACGACAACAACAACAACAACAACAACAACAACAGCAACACCAAAAACAACAACAACAACATCGACATCAACCATTGCATCGATAACTACGACAGCTACAACAGCAGCTATTACAACTACTACAGTAAGAATCAGTGGCGGATAATAAATGAGTTTTACAATGGTGGGAGGATACTTTGTGGAGCCGGGTTCAAGTACCACTGGTTTAGTTTCAGCATAAGTACTATATATGCAATATTTAATAGTTGCTTGTTTGAGAAATAAAGTCTCATGGATCGGACCGGGCCTCTGATACCAAGGCAACTACTCTGAAACATCATAATTTCGCTAGGTATATATAGTGATGCATGGATGACTTCAAAAATTATCGCTTGACACCGCAGACATAACTTTTAAATTGCCGCCGGCACAGGGGTATTACTGCCGTATATGCATTGTGAGCTTCAAATAAACAATAGGGCCTATGAGGGTGTTTGATGGCAATAGGCCCAGCGGTGCAGAATGTGTCAGTTTATCTTAGATTCCGTTCGGTTAACCCGTTTCTAATAACCGTAGGACATACTCTCGAGCCTTAACGTTAGATATGGTAATGGTAGGACTAAAGCATTCTACGTTACATGCTAGCAGCTTATTCCTTTTTATCTTGCTTTAATATATACATACATTGCATTGTATTAATACGTGAAGAATCCACTGTATACTGATTAGTTATAACTGGTCGACAAACTTTTCAAAAAATTTCCTCCTTAAGTTACTTTAAAGGCCGTCCCATGTTTCTGGGACAGAAATGTACCAGGATTACCCGTCCCATTTTCCCGGGACAGCAATGTACCAGGAGTACATTCAAAAAATTTAATTGGGAGAGCGGGACAGTTGAGACAGATGAGAGAGTGGGACAGATGGGACAGTTGGGAAGCAGGGACAAATGGGACAGTTTTGACAGATGGGTCAGATGGGACAGATGGGACAGATGGGACAGTTGGGACAGTTGGGACACTTGGGACAGTTGGGACAGTTGGGACAGATGGGACCGTTGGGACACTTGGGACAGTTGGGACAGATGGGTCAGTTGGGACAGATGGGACAGTTGGGACAGATGGGACAGATGGGTCAGTTGCGACAGATGGGACAGTTGGGACAGATGGGACAGGTGGGACACTTGGGACAGATGGGACAGTTGGGACAGATGGGACAGTTGGGACAGTTGGGACAGATTGGACAGTTGAGACAGATGGTACAGCGGGACAGATGGGACAGATGGGACAGTTGGGACAGATGGGACAGTTGGGACAGATGGGACAGATGGGACAGTTGGGTCAGTTGGGACAACTGGGACAGATGTGACAGATGGTACAGTTGGGACAGATGGGACAGTTGGGACAGATGGGACAGTTGGGACTGATGGGACAGTTGGGACAGATGGGACAGTTGGGACAGTTGGGACAGATGGGACAGTTGGGACAGTTTGGACAGATGGGACAGTTGCGACAGATGGGACAGTTGGGACAGATGGGACAGATGGGATAGTCGGGACAGATGGTACAGTTGGGACAGATGGGGCAGATGGGACAGATGGGGCAGATAGGACAGATGGGACAGATGGGACAGATGGGACAGTTGGGACAGTTGGGACAGGTGGACAGATGGAACAGATGGGACAGATGGGACAGTTGGGACAGTTGGGACAGTTGGGACAGATAGGACAGATGGGACAGTTGGACAGTTTGGACAGATGGGACAGTTGGGACAGATGGGACAGTTGGGATAGTTGGGACAGAAGGGATAGTCGGGACAGATGGGACAGTTGGGACAGATGGGACGGCTGAGACAGTTGGGACAGATGGGACAGTTGGGACACTTGGGACAGATGGGACAGATATATATGTATATATACATATATAATATATAATATATAATATATAATAAATATATACATACATATATATAATATATTATATATCTTACGTAAATATATCTGCCTGTGCATATGTAAACAGGAGCGCATAAGTTGGCACTCCGGGTATATTTGTGTCCCTGGAAATTGGGACGGCCTTCATAGTAACATGGGCCAAAATTTCTATGAGCATTGGCGTCCCCACGGGAAGGTAACATCAGGGCCATGCCCGTTTTCTTCAATTTATCTTGGTGCCACCTCCAAATCGCATTGCGGTTATCTAGATTATAAAGACAATATTGCTTATTTAGATTAAACTTTTAATTAACTTAAGAAGGCTGGCCCCCAAAAAAATCCACACACACACCACTTTTGGTGCCGCCGCCCGCCCCCCCCCCGGCCCCCCCCCCCCCCCCCCCCCCCCAGCCGCTTTCTTATGTTTGTGTTTGTTTGTTGGCGGATCTATTGAGAATGCCCAAGCCATACTGTCACAACACGATTCAACAAAAATTTTCTGATAATTTTTAAAAATTTAAAAAGATAGGCTTAGACTTTGAGCGGCAGCTGCAGTGGTTTTTGCAGCAATACTATATTTTAAAGTTTTTTCATTGTTAACGTTCCTAATAATCTATTAAACAAAAATTGTGGAAAAAAAATTGGATATTGAAACACAATCAATCAGCTTCGCTACTTCTCGATTCGCAAGCATAGTTTTGTACTTAAAACTTTTATCGCATCGGTGTCAAAATCTACTCTCTATCATTTACATAAATTGAAGCAGTTTATTATTCATTTTCCAATAAATCTCGTAAGCCGCTGTTATGAACCCAAAATTTTTAGGCCTGGTTGTACCCAATTTTTCTTTTTCTGCGTGACTCCGAAATCATTAATCAGCATGACGCGTGCGAACTCGTTATGCACAATAAATTATTATGATTTGTTTAGCTCACAATTTAGGGCAAGAAACCAAAAAGCTGAACACAATTTCAAAAATACCAACTGAACTTGTCTTAGCCCTCTAATTACTCCAAACTAGCTACCTCCCTCTTCTTGTCGTGTGACAGCGACTTCTGTCCTAAAATAGCATCTGGAAAATACACTGTAGCTATGTAAGCTTCCAAAGGTTCTAGATGTTTCTCGAACAGTGATATGACCAACGCATACTATCAGCACTAATTTGAAATTTCAGGCAAGTCAGCCGTTTACAATTACTGAAACTTCGAAAAGAACTACTGCTGAAACAACAAGTACTTCTGATTTTGTTACAACAAAAAAACCAACAACAAATGCTTCTCAAACAACAACGGTTCTATCAACCACCAGTCCTTCGCAAACAACAAGTGTGCAATCTTCAACAACTTTAGGAGAAACAACAACCGTCGCTCAAACAACCGCCAAGCATACCACATCTAAAGCGTCGACCACCAATCCCCAAACTACGAGCGCTCAATCAACCACAACAGAAGCAACGATCACTGTTCAAACGACAACGTCGGAATCGAAAACAACGGAAGTACCAACCACTAATAGTGTCCAAACAACAACTGAGCACACCACATCTGAAATGTCAACCACCAATCCTACGCAAAGAACAAGTGCTATATTTACAACTACTGCAGCAGAAAGAACGACTACGGCTGGTCAAACAACAGCACAGCATACTACACCTGAAGTCTCAACAAGCAGTAATTCTCAAACAACAAGTGCTGAAACTACAACTACAATAACAGAAACAACGACTGCTGCTCAAACAACAGCTGAGCACACCACATCTGAAGTCCCATCTACAACTGCTCCTCAAACAACAAGCGCTCAATCAATCACAACGGAAGCAACGACCAGTGTTCAAACGACAACTTCAGAGTCCAAAACAACGGAAGTACCCACAACTACTGCTGCTCAAACAACTGAGCACACCACATCTGAAATGTCGACCACCAATCCTTCGCATACAACAAGCGCTCAAACTACAACCACAGGAACAGAAGCAACGACGGCTGCTCAAACAACAACTGAGCATACCACATCTGAAGCCTTGACCACCAATCCTCAAACAACAAGCGCTCAATCAACCACAACAGAAGCAACGACCACTGTTCAAACAACAACTTCAGAGTACAAAACAACTGAGGTACCCACAACAACTGCTGCTCAAACAACAACTGAGCACACCACATCTGAAATGTCGACCACCAATCCTACGCAAACAACAAGCGCTCAAACTACAACCACAGCAACAGAAGCAACGACGGCTGCTCAAACAACAAC
>JASANG010001077.1:0-13959 GCA_030248215.1 Enoplolaimus lenunculus
CACAATGGCGCATACTGGTATATTCTCAATTGACAAACTTCTTTATATTGTTTACTTCACGAAAATTTGCATAACTGGCCAGCGGATTACTGCATTATTAGTTAATATTGCCTCAAAACCAAGAGCAGAACTGTACGGAAAACCAACTAGAACACACAAACAAACCAAAACGCGTTTCAAACAATAGTATACACACAAATTTACACGCAGATAACACGCAAACTGAATTAAAATTATATATCTTAAACTGTTTTCATAAAAAAAATTTTTCGGCAAAAAGCTAAATATTTTACTATTTCATAGGACATGTAATTTCCAAATTAGCATTCGAGCGATCAGGTCCGCGGCTAAGAGGTGCATTTCATTAACACAATGATTTTACTAGTTTTCGGGCATACGCTAATTTGATCTTGAGTCGTAGGTTTCTTGCTATGAAAACCCTGTTTGCTATCGTCAGTGCGTGCAATTATTTGTTTTGGCTTTTGCGAAAATTTGCATAAGAAAAAAAAAAAAAAAAAAAAAAAATTATGTTTGGTTGATTTTTTAATTCTATAGCCAATCCTGCAGTGTGATAATTCACAAACGTAAAACATTTGGAACCACGCTAAATAGCGGACTGATTCATAAATGTACATAGCTCGCCTCCGAAAAAGCAAATACGCATCAAATTGTTCGAATTGGTATAACCGACATTTCAGTTGATCAGGAGTACTAACACTGATGCCTTCCATCATTAATATTCGGATTCATTATTGGTCAAAGTGGAACAGCCTCGCTGGATGCGCTCTCGCACGCAGTTTATGTCTTTTCACCTATAGACTCTTGGCAAATTTTTTGCAACTTTACATGTAACAACTGCAACAGCAGAATATGTGGTTGCGGCTCGGTTTCGGTATTTTCTTAAAGTTTCGGTTTCAATTCCTGTGTTTTATAATTCCGGTTGTACCCTGCTTACTACGAGCTAGTGCCAGATGTATACAAACATTTGAAAGGATGAACCCATATATCAAATCAGATTTTTCAAGGATTGAAATAGAGGAGGGCAGGGAGGCTCAGCCCCCCTCCCCGGCAAAATTTTGGCCCCCCTTGAAGATTTTCAACCTTGCTTGTAAATTATCCTTTAAATGCCCCACCTGAAAAATTTTTAGCCCCCCTAGCAAGGTGAGCTCGGAATTATAAAATACCGGAAAGGGAAGATTAAAAACACCGGATTCGGAACCAGAGCCGGGATCGGAACACAAAAAGTACTACCAAAAAATAATTTAAAGCTATTTTATATTGAAATCCTATGTGTAAACACACCGTTTTGAGTCCCAAAATCCTGAGGGGAGTCCGTATTTTGAGTCCCAATCAATAGGTGATCGTATCCTTAGTTCGTAAAAGCGCATAGAGTCCCTAAACCCTAAGAGTCCATAAAAATATCAATTATCCCTAATTGTAGCGCTTAAAAATGACTAGAGGCCCAAATAAACTTGAAGTTTCGTTGAACGGACAGTTGCAATAACGGATATGTATCAGTAAGGAAGATAGGCGGAGGGCTGATTGAAAATAATTAAGAGTCCGTAACCGAAAACAGGGTGGGTATTCTTTGGAGAGGCCAAATACAGTCCCACCTTCTCTTATTCGGGTCGCTACAGTAGGTAGCTATATGAATCGAATATGGAGTATATCACAAATTGAAAATATTGTCAATATGCGTTGAGATAATTTTAGAAAAATGTTAGAAGAAAATGCCAGTTTTTCCTAAATTTTTAAATGAGAAAAGTTTTCAATACCGAAAATTTCGGAAAAATTCCTGTGAAAAAATACCGGATATATTAATGGATCTGGATAGTGAAAAATACCGGATTTCCTTACCGGAACAGAACTTCCGGTTGCACCCTGCTATTCAGATCGCAACATTTTATGCTGACGTCGAATCAACATGAAAAATACGAGTTCTGAGCTGTCCCAATTTTAACGTGAACGCCGGAAAACGGTAAAAATCTTTGTTATCAGTGATCTGAATGGCTGAAAATAAATTCTATGATTTCGAGTACGAACCAGAATTCTAATTTTCATTTCCGCAGTAAAACAATCGTTGTTTGGCAAACATATATATTTATAGGCGTATTGAAATTTTTATGTGCCAACTGAAGGTTAGTTCGAAGTCTGAAATTAACATAATACTAGGCAGCCGGTTTTGCGCAATGCGCAATTGTTAGCGAATGCACTAATATCTTCACGCAGATTTTCTTTCCATAGAACAACCACGTTTATGTTTTAAGAATTCATTGTAAGCAAATTAGTGCTGGAAAGTTGCCCAAAATACGTATGTGGGGCGTTCCAGCTTTAATATATAGATTTATAATCATTCAGTGTGTTCTTGCTTCTGTAGTTATTTCATTTTATTTACATAGCTACAGTTAACATACAAGTTATTGCACGTATAAGTTAAAATGTTGAAGGCCTGCTAAGTGACACCAGGACCATGGTTAAATGATGGTTCAAGGTTATTCGAGTTTTACAAAAGTACCCTTATGAAAAACGCTGAAATAAACTATAATTAGCGTAGCGCCTAAAATAGTTGGGCGGTGTGTCAGTCTTGGTAGGAACTGGGACTTCAGACCTTTTAACTAAGCAGCTACGTATCCTTAAGCGAACACTCTACCACTAGACCACGCAGTACATGCCCCTATTTTCAACAATTTCCTCCCTTGACCGTACATCCTATATTCAACAATTTTCCATACCGCTTATCAGTATTGGTAGAACCGGGTCTTCAGACCTTTATGCTAAGCAGGTGGAACAGCGTGTTATGGCTGGGTTCGAGCTAGCGACCTTAGGCGTGCTTGCAGACGCTATTACTACTGCGCCACCTAGCCCGTGCTGGAAAAGCGGGCCTCCAGATCGGCAATCGAATAAGCGGCCTTAGGAACCTTAAGCGAACACCCTTTGAGTGTACGCGGTGTAGCTTGTGTATGTGCAGAGTGTGTAATGTTAAGACACATACATACTCGTGCATAATAGCAGTAAAGGAAATTAATTGCAGGCCAATGAATTCGGAGAAGTTTGGATTCGCGGTCCGGGACGACCGCCTAAAGAAGGGGAATGTGAGTATACGCGATGTAGCTTGTGTATGTGCAGAGTGCTAATGTTGAGACACATACATCGTGCATATATAGCACTAAAGGAAATTACGATATCGGCCGAGTGGTGTAATGGGTAGCGCGCTTGACTCGCGAGCGAGAGGTCCAAGGTTCGATTCTCGGCGTGGCCATATCTTTCAGAGAAATTAAGGGACAAAACCAATTATATTCGCAGTACTTCGAGAAAGGGGTCGTCCCGCGCAACTCGGTTTTCCAACTGCTTTTATCGTCGACTGTATGTCTACCGTATGCTGCTGGCAAGCATACTATATAGTGCAATACTTTTTGCATATATACGCAGCCAAGCATGTCTCGCATGCTTACACGCCCCAATTTTCACCAATGTCGTCCCTTGATCGTCCATTGTATCTTCGACTTGATACCGTGTTCATAGCGCCGCAGTTTACCCTTGCGCTCGCGGCGTTGCCTAGCATTTTTATCTTAAATGTTTATATGCGTTCATCTCAATCTTTATAGTTGGTACGTATACAGTTTCATAACGTATACGTGTTGATGTATCTATGGCCTGTGAAACCGAATTCGATGATTGCGGAGGTTTTCTTGTTGAAGATAATTACGAGCCTCCATCGAAGGCCAACAAACAAACATTACATCATGATATCGGTCCGTCATGCTCATCAGATTCTGATTTTACTTGTATTGAGTGCTCTTCGGTATTTCCATTTTCGTTTTTGCAAGAAAAGTTTGGATATTTGGTATGCGATGATTGTAAAGTAAGCCATTGCTTTTTAGTCATCCGTAATTATGGTGATTTTATATATTGCAAAAATCTGAGAAATGAGAACTGTATGTGGGTTTTTGAGGGGTATTCAGCAGTTATATAGTCACGTGACTTTTAAAGTTGTGCTACAGAACAGTCTTACGATGCCAGATTTCCTACGAATGGGCTGAGTAACAATGTTTTGTTTCAAAGATTGTACAGATAGGGACGATAACCCGTCAGAATGTAAGACATGTAATGAACCGAAATCGAGATCAAATGTTATTTACACACAACATGTGAAGATGTCATTTGACGTCTGTGGTAGAATTTTTAGGTTTGATATTATCAATGATAACCTCAGTTGAAGATTAATGTTCACTTAATGCTGTATTTTAGATTTTTGTTATCCATGGAATCGAAATCTACCTTAGTTCGTTTATTTTCGGTGATTGTCAAGGATTAGTTACTACGTATACCACTTAAATCTATTTCATTTTTATCGTCACTAATTGAACAAGTGGCTTTAAAACGGCTTCTTAACGGTCACAAATTTAACACACGGCCAAAATTTAATACTACCGGAAATATCAGTTTCGGTAAAAATTTACTGGTACCGGAAGTTGAATAACCGCCGGAAGTGCACTTCGGTTGCACACAGATGTTAGTAAATATAAACGTCCGGAGACAAGTATATTTTAATAAAAATGGCCACTGTTACCCTAAAGGCCGTCCCATTTTCCCGGGACAGAAATGTACCAGGAGTACCCGTCCCATTTTATCTAGAAAGCAATGTACAGGGAGTACATAAAAAAAATATAATTTGGACAGCGGGACAGTGGAAAGATGAGACAGTGGGAAAGATGGGATAGTTGGGACAGCGGGACAGTTGGGACAAATGGGACAGTTTTGACAGATTGGACAGCTAGGACAGATGGGACAAATGGGATAGTTGGGAACGTAAATATATCGGCCTGTGCATATGTAAACAGGAGCGCATAAGTGTTCACTTCGGGTATATTTCTGTCCCTGGAAATTGGGACGGCCTTTATAGTAACATGGGCCATAAAAATGACGTAGATTTATGCCAATGAATAGTTTTGTTTAAGGATTTGGACGACAAGCATCAAATGATTACAAAATCTGATGCGAAAGACGAATTCCTGTTGAAAGATTGTGATTTAGATTTAAGAGAGCCTCCGTTGCGTTATATTGCCAAGAAAAATCCTCACAACCCACGCTGGGGCGATATGAAACTGTATTTACGATGCCAAGTCACTACACGGGCTCTGGAAATTTGGGACAGTTTAGATAAACTGGAAGAAGCGCGGTGTAAACGAGTTGCACGCCAAGCGCAGCTCAAGGTTAAACGATTTCGGACAAAAATGAAAGAACTTAGGAGAAATGTGATCGTTGATACTGCAACTACAGCCTCTAAATCTAAAGTTCACGCTCATGTATTTGAACCTGAAGTGTACTATAAGGAACGCGATGTTTATGTGAAAAAATGCAAATTATGCGAACATAAGATGGAGTATGAAAAAATGTAGTTTTTGTGTTAACACCTTTTTGACAATTGCTTGAACATATAGTTGGCACAAATTTAACTGACATATGATTGAGTCTGACTCAAAAACATTTTGGAGATTTTGGCGTCGCACGTTTTGCGCTTCGTGGTTTTGAATGGTCATTTTCTCTTTATTCGCCTTGCAAGTTTCTGCGTCGAAAAATTGTTTTTGCAACCAGCTCGTGCAAGTTCCTTTCGAAACACTTTTACAGCAGTTGCAGCTGCCAGTTCTCAGCGTAGAAACTTGCGTTGCGGGAATAGAGTTCTACTGAAAACAAAATTTGCAGTTGCTCGTCCCCGACGCAAAAACCTGAATACGTTAATAAAGGTTTACTGAATGGATTAATGTCAAAATAAAGTTTATAAGAGCCATTTGCTGGTTTCCACTGTAGTTTATAATAAAGATAGATTAATTATTTAAGT
Organism: Enoplolaimus lenunculus; assembly: GCA_030248215.1. NCBI lineage: Eukaryota > Metazoa > Nematoda > Enoplea > Enoplida > Thoracostomopsidae > Enoplolaimus > Enoplolaimus lenunculus. Next base: position 5,840 of record JASANG010001077.1, read on the forward strand.
CTTGTTGCAATTACTGGCATTGTTTTAATTGCACAATATTGTACCTGTCCTGGCTCGTACTTCTAGTCTATTTAAACGTTTGTATATTAATAAATTTTAACTACCTGGCAGTGTGTTGGTGACATTTTCTGAGTTATCAGATTGTTGCGCTTGAAACGCGTTATATTTTTCGTAACTTCTTTATGGCACCTGCCTATCATCCGAATTTTGTGAAACTTTTGACTTTGTGCAATTCTTGTGCGAGAATCTTAATTCCAGATTTACGATTCGATTATTGATAAAACATTTTAAAAAGTGAGCAAAACAGCATAAAGAATTGCAGTTATATAGGTGATGTGCAAAAATTACGTTAACCCATGAATATCATTGTGGAAGTTTTTGATTAATAAAACAACTGTTAATTTCGCTATTTTTCACCAACCTGTGCTAGCACAGTGGTTGGAACAATGGAACTGTGATCTGTGCGTCGTGGATTCGAGCGCATCCGTCATAACTATCGTTAACAGCTCTGAATGGTGTTTTTAAACAAAAGTTTGTTTGTAGTTCATCGATTTCTTCTTTTTGTATCTTTGTTACACGTTTGCCCCTTATTCAACAGGAACTTGGCATCGCGTTTCTCATTTACCTAAACATTGAATCACAGCAGTTTTGTGTTGTAATTGTTCCCATGCGGCATTTATACAGAAATTGCTGCGTATAGCGATTCACTATAGTTATTGTAGGAACTTGGGTGAACAATTAGGTACCGAGTGAACTCAAATTAGAATAATATACAAAATGCCTTCATTTACCGATTTGAAATCTGACTCTGGCTTAAACGAAATTAATAAACATCTTGCGACACAGAGCTACGTTGAAGGGTAAGCATGATATAATAGGGGTATACGCGAAGAACGACGATAGTACGGATGTGCCGAAGCCGTATTTTATTTCGCTTGCTGGTGTATAGCAGTGCGGCGATTGTTGATCTGGGAAGGTTTCATGGTTTTATAGTCGTGTATGATTGTTAGATTTTAAGTTTTCACGTTTATAATTATGTAATTATGTACGGAGGTTTCAGGTGTTAACCCCTCTCACTCTTTGCGATTTTTGTACAGGTTTTTTGAAACGGTTTTAGTGTGTAACTCAAGAAACTCTGTTTCGAAATTTATATTGAGCGTACTCCCTCACCAAATCCTGGCTGCGCCTATGCCCTGGCTGCTCAAGTGCATTACTACGGTGTCTCTTTGTACGTATTATATATTAGATTAGCTTATTAGATATAACGCAACGTTGAGGTTTTTAATTTTAGATTTGAGCCGTCTAGTGGTGATGCAACAGTGTTCGAAGGTCTTGGCAAGGCTCCGCAACCGAACAAGTATCCTCATTTGGCGCGATGGTATTCACATATCAACTCATTTAGCAAAAATGAACGCCTTGGGTACGTTTTGTTAGCTGATAAAGCTTTTTGGAGTAAAGTCAAAACTTTTGTATATTGAAAATCACCCTGTTAATGTATCATCCTGCTTTCGGTTGTAAACTAAACAATTAGATGTTATATAAATTAAATGTCTAAACTACTGTTTAGGTTTCCGAAAAGTAGCGGTACAGCGAAAGGTGCTTCCGGTGGTATAAGTACAGGTCAGGAAAATAACGCAGCGAATGAAAGCGAAGACGAGGATGATGTTGATTTGTTTGGTTCTTCGGACGATGTAAGTAAAAATCCCGTTTACACGGCACCTTTTTGCAGTCAGAAATTTTAACTACAATGTTCATTAATTGGCGTTAGAATAAAACTTGTAGCGAAATGCTTTCGCTGTCAATTTTCACCAATATGGTGGCTAACTGGTACATAGGAATATTGTGAGTTTTGAAATACGTAAATGCCCCCGTATTGTGTTGTGGTTTTTATACAGATTGGTGGTGAAATTATCGATTATCTTTTGTTCAAAGTAGCTTATACCTGGTTATGGATCTTACAGGCAGGGTACGACCGTATTTCAACAAAAATAAAACTTGAGTAGAATTTCGTTTTTGCCGAAATTCGACTCAGACAGAAGCGGATTTCTTATAGCGTGTCTTGGTTTTAAAGTATCAATTAAATGTATACGACGTTTTCTATAGAGTGTTAATGTCATTTTTGTAGCTCTGTTGTTTTTGTGTTTGTTTGTTTGTTGCTTTTGTATTTTATATTAGTCTTAATTTGTATTTATTTCTTAGTTTGTATTTATTTCAGGAAGATGATGCTGAAAAAGAAAAATTGAAGCAACAACGACTGGAGGCTTACGCTGCTAAAAAGTCTAAAAGTACATTGGTTTTGAATGAAAAATGCTAATGCTAAACAATCATTATTTATCATTAGTTTTCATTGAAAACTTTGATATTTTCATTTTGCTCATTTTGCGTTTTACTTTGAATTTCAGCGTTTAAAATGATTATAAATTTTAGGTATAATTTGAATGGAATGGATCGTATAAAAATAAAAAATATGTGGAGTTAAAATTTGAAATACTAGTGTGTGTTGGTTTGTTTGTATTTCAGAACCTCAGCTAATCGCCAAATCTAGCATTGTTCTCGATGTAAAGCCGTGGGGTGATGATACGGATCTTGCTGAAATGGAACGGCAAATTCGTGCGATTGAAAAAGAGGGATTGGTTTGGGGAGCATGTAAGGTTTCATACTGTAATTTTGAAAGAAAAAATCAATGAGTTGAACTTTTGTATTCGTCCAAGCAAGGTGACAACAACAGTTCGGATTCTGATTCCGTTTTGGCTAAAGTTAAAGGTTTAGAATCTGCATGTTAAATGGCTGCCGTTTTATATTAAACAGTACTTCTATCTATGCAAAAAGATATTTTTTCTGTCGAAGTTTGAATTTGGCGTCGCATTCGTAATCTGCAAAGTTGTAATTTGTGCAAAATTCGATTCGGAATCGTTGAAATCGTGATTTCCGTGCCATCATGCAGCAAAGACCGTTATCACATTATGATAAGCAACATTTTGAATTCTAGTTTTATATATACATTCCATTCAAATTATACCTAAAATTTATAATCATTTTAAACGCTGAAATTCAAAGTAAAACGCAAAATGAGCAAAATGAAAATATCAAAGTTTTCAATGAAAACTTAATGATAAATAATGATTGTTCTAGCATTAGCATTTTTCATTCAAAACCAATGTACTTTTAGACTTTTTAGCAGCGTAAGCCTCCAGTCGTTGTTGCTTCAATTTTTCTTTTTCAGCATCATCTTCCTGAAATAAATACAAACTAAGAAATAAATACAAACTAAGACTAATATAAAATACAAAAGCAACAAACAAACAAACACAAAAACAACAGAGCTACAAAAATGACATTAACACTCTATAGAAAACGCCGTATACATTTAATTGATACTTTAAAACCAAGACACGCTATAAGAAATCCGCTTCTGTCTGAGTCGAATTTCGGCAAAAACGAAATTCTACTCAAGTTTTATTTTTGTTGAAATACGGTCGTACCCTGCCTGTAAGATCCATAACCAGGTATAAGCTACTTTGAACAAAAGATAATCGATAATTTCACCACCAATCTGTATAAAAACCACAACACAATACGGGGGCATTTACGTATTTCAAAACTCACAATATTCCTATGTACCAGTTAGCCACCATATTGGTGAAAATTGACAGCGAAAGCATTTCGCTACAAGTTTTATTCAAACGCCAATTAATGAACATTGTAGTTAAAATTTCTGACTGCAAAAAGGTGCCGTGTAAACGGGATTTTTACTTACATCGTCCGAAGAACCAAACAAATCAACATCATCCTCGTCTTCGCTTTCATTCGCTGCGTTATTTTCCTGACCTGTACTTATACCACCGGAAGCACCTTTCGCTGTACCGCTACTTTTCGGAAACCTAAAAACAGTAGTTTAGACATTTAATTTATATAACATCTAATTGTTTAGTTTACAACCGAAAGCAGGATGATACATTAACAGGGTGATTTTCAATATACAAAAGTTTTGACTTTACTCCAAAAAGCTTTATCAGCTAACAAAACGTACCCAAGGCGTTCATTTTTGCTAAATGAGTTGATATGTGAATACCATCGCGCCAAATGAGGATACTTGTTCGGTTGCGGAGCCTTGCCAAGACCTTCGAACACTGTTGCATCACCACTAGACGGCTCAAATCTAAAATTAAAAACCTCAACGTTGCGTTATATCTAATAAGCTAATCTAATATATAATACGTACAAAGAGACACCGTAGTAATGCACTTGAGCAGCCAGGGCATAGGCGCAGCTAGGATTTGGTGAGGGAGTACGCTCAATATAAATTTCGAAACAGAGTTTCTTGAGTTACACACTAAAACCGTTTCAAAAAACCTGTACAAAAATCGCAGAGTGAGAGGGGTTAACACCTGAAACCTCCGTACATAATTACATAATTATAAACGTGAAAACTTAAAATCTAACAATCATACACGACTATAAAACCATGAAACCTTCCCAGATCAACAATCGACGCACTGCTATACACCAGCAAGCGAAATAAAATACGGCTTCGGCACATCCGTACTATCGTCGTTCTTCGCGTATACCCCTATTATATCATGCTTACCCTTCAACGTAGCTCTGTGTCGCAAGATGTTTATTAATTTCGTTTAAGCCAGAGTCAGATTTCAAATCGGTAAATGAAGGCATTTTGTATATTATTCTAATTTGAGTTCACTCGGTGCCTAATTGTTCACCCAAGTTCCTACAATAACTATAGTGAATCGCTATACGCAGCAATTTCTGTATAAATGCCGCATGGGAACAATTACAACACAAAACTGCTGTGATTCAATGTTTAGGTAAATGAGAAACGCGATGCCAAGTTCCTGTTGAATAAGGGGCAAACGTGTAACAAAGATACAAAAAGAAGAAATCGATGAACTACAAACAAACTTTTGTTTAAAAACACCATTCAGAGCTGTTAACGATAGTTATGGCGGATGCGCTCGAATCCACGACGCACAGATCACAGTTCCATTGCTCCAACCATTGTGCTAGCACAGGTTGGTGAAAAATAGCGAATTAACAGTTGTTTTATTAATCAAAAACTTCCACAATGATATTCATGGGTTAACGTAATTTTTGCACATCACCTATATAACTGCAATTCTTTATGCTGTTTTGCTCACTTTTTAAAATGTTTTATCAATAATCGAATCGTAAATCTGGAATTAAGATTCTCGCACAAGAATTGCACAAAGTCAAAAGTTTCACAAAATTCGGATGATAGGCAGGTGCCATAAAGAAGTTACGAAAAATATAACGCGTTTCAAGCGCAACAATCTGATAACTCAGAAAATGTCACCAACACACTGCCAGGTAGTAAAAATTTATTAATATACAAACGTTTAAATAGACTAGAAGTACGAGCCAGGACAGGTACAATATTGTGCAATTAAAACAATGCCAGTAATTGCAACAAGACTTAAATAATTAATCTATCTTTATAGTAAACTACAGTGGAAACCTGCAAATGGCTCTTATAAACTTTATTTTGACATTAATCCATTCAGTAAACCTTTATCAACGTATTCAGGTTTTTGCGTCGGGGACGAGCAACTGCAAATTTTGTTTTCAGTAGAACTCTATTCCCGCAACGCAAGTTTCTACGCTGAGAACTGGCAGCTGCAACTGCTGTAAAAGGGTTTCGAAAGGAACTTGCACGAGGTGGTTGCAAAAACAATTTTTCGACGCAGAAACTTGCAAGGCGAATAAAGAGAAAATGACCATTCAAAACCACGAAGCGCAAAACGTGCGACGCCAAAATCTCCAAAATGTTTTTGAGCCAGACTCAATCATATGTCAGTTAAATTTGTGCCAACTATATGTTCAAGCAATTGTCAAAAAGGTGTTAACACAAAAACTACATTTTTTCATACTCCATCTTATGTTCGCATAATTTGCATTTTTTCACATAAACATCGCGTTCCTTATAGTACACTTCAGGTTCAAATACATGAGCGTGAACTTTAGATTTAGAGGCTGTAGTTGCAGTATCAACGATCACATTTCTCCTAAGTTCTTTCATTTTTGTCCGAAATCGTTTATCCTTGAGCTGCGCTTGGCGTGCAACTCGTTTACACCGCGCGTCTTCCAGTTTATCTAAACTGTCCCAAATTTCCAGAGCCCGTGTAGTGACTTGGCATCGTAAATACAGTTTCATATCGCCCCAGCGTGGGTTGTGAGGATTTTTCTTGGCAATATAACGCAACGGAGGCTCTCTTAAATCTAAATCACAATCTTTCAACAGGAATTCGTCTTTCGCATCAGATTTTGTAACCATTTGATGCTTGTCGTCCAAATCCTTAAACAAAACTATTCATTGGCATAAATCTACGTCATTTTTATGGCCCATGTTACTATAAAGGCCGTCCCAATTTCCAGGGACAGAAATATACCCGAAGTGAACACTTATGCGCTCCTGTTTACATATGCACAGGCCGATATATTTACGTTCCCAACTATCCCATTTGTCCCATCTGTCCCACTGTCTCATCTGTTCCAACTGTCCCGCTGTCCCAATTATATCTTTTGTATGTACTCCCTGTACATTGCTGTCTAGCGAAAATGGGACGGGTACTCCTGGTACATTTCTGTCCCGGGAAAATGGGACGGCCTTTAGGGTAACAGTGGCCATTTTTATTAAAATATACTTGTCTCCGGACGTTTATATTTACTAACATCTGTGTGCAACCGAAGTGCACTTCCGGCGGTTATTCAACTTCCGGTACCAGTAAATTTTTACCGAAACTAATATTTCCGGTAGTATTAAATTTTGGCCGTGTGTTAAATTTGTGACCGTTAAGAAGCCGTTTTAAAGCCACTTGTTCAATTAGTGACGATAAAAATGAAATAGATTTAAGTGGTATACGTAGTAACTAATCCTTGACAATCACCGAAAATAAACGAACTAAGGTAGATTCCGATTCCATGGATAACAAAAATCTAAAATACAGCATTAAGTGAACATTAATCTTCAACTGAGGTTATCATTGATAATATCAAACCTAAAAATTCTACCACAGACGTCAAATGACATCTTCACATGTTGTGTGTAAATAACATTTGATCTCGATTTCGGTTCATTACATGTCTTACATTCTGACGGGTTATCGTCCCTATCTGTACAATCTTTGAAACAAAACATTGTTATCTAGCCGATTGGTAGCAAAACTGGCATCGTCCAGCGGTCTTGTAGCGCAACTTTTAAAAGTCACGTGACTTAATATAACTGCTGAATCCCCCTCAAAAACCCACATACAGTTCTCATTTTCAGATTTTTGCAATATATAAAATCACCATAATTACGGATGACTAAAAAGCAATGGCTTACTTTACAATCATCGCATACCAAATATCCAAACTTTTCTTGCAAAAACGAAAATGGAAATACCGAAGAGCACTCAATACAAGTAAAATCAGAATCTGATGAGCATGACGGACCGATATCATGATGTAATGTTTGTTTGTTGGCCTTCGATGGAGGCTCGTAATTATCTTCAACAAGAAAACCTCCGCAATCATCGAATTCGGTTTCACAGGCCATAGATACATCAACACGTATACGTTATGAAACTGTATACGTACCAACTATAAAGATTGAGATGAACGCATATAAACATTTAAGATAAAAATGCTAGGCAACGCCGCGAGCGCAAGGGTAAACTGCGGCGCTATGAACACGGTATCAAGTCGAAGATACAATGGACGATCAAGGGACGACATTGGTGTAAAATTGGGGCGTGTAAGCATGCGAGACATGCTTGGCTGCGTATATATGCAAAAAGTATTGCACTATATAGTATGGCTTGCCAGCAGCATACGGTAGACATACAGTCGACGATAAAAGCAGTTGAAAAAAACCGAGTTGCGCGGGACGACCCCTTTCTCGAAGTACTGCGAATATAATTGGTTTTGTCCCTTAATTTCTCTGAAAGATATGGCCACGCCGAGAATCGAACCTTGGACCTCTCGCTCGCGAGTCAAGCGCGCTACCCATTACACCACTTGGCCGATATCGTAATTTCCTTTAGTGCTATATATGCACGATGTATGTGTCTCAACATTAGCACTCTGCACATACACAAGCTACATCG
>JASANG010002843.1:0-13927 GCA_030248215.1 Enoplolaimus lenunculus
ACTTGCTATTGGCCAACGAAAGCCAAAACTGGTGAAATTTTTATGCGGTCAGGTTAAAAACATAAAAAATCAATTAAAGTTTCACTGCAAACGACATTGTGTTCATTTACAGAAATATCGGCCGGGCAAAATTTGGAGTCAAAAATTCAAAATATCACAACATGAAAGGTTTTAGGAAATTTACGACTGCTTAAGGTCTGAAACCCGAAAATTCAGGTGAAAATAATCTTACAGCGTTACATTTCATTATATAGTTCGTTTTTTCACGCGTTATTCTTGAATACAAAAAATTCGATGCTACAATTTTGCCATTACAACATCACATTTTGGAAAAGGAATATATTTTCACTAGCCATTGGCCAACGAAAGCCAAAACTAGTAAAATTTTTCCACAGTCATGTTAAAAACGTTGAAAATCAATTAAAATTTCAATGCATACGACATTGTGTTCATTTGCAAAAATATCGGCCGGGCAAAATTTGGAGTCAAAAATTCGAAATTTCACAACATGAAAAGGTTTAGGAAATTTACGACTGGTTAAGGCCTGAAACCAGAAAATTCAGGTGAAAATAATTTTACAGCGTTAGATTTCATTATATAGTTCGTTTTTCACGCGTTATTTTTGAATACAAAAAAATTTGATCCGAATTTTTTGCCATTACAAAATCACATTTTGGAAAATGAACATATTTTCACGTGCTATTGGCCAACGAAAGCCAAAACTGTTGAAATTTTAGCGCGGTCATGTTAAAAACATTGAAATTCAATTAAAATTTCACTGCAAACGACATTGTGTTCATTTACAGAAATATCGGCCGGGCAAAATTTGGAGTCAAAAATTCAAAATATCACAACATGAAAGGTTTTAGGAAATTTACGACTGCTTAAGGTCTGAAACCAGAAAATTCAGGTGAAAATAATCTTACAGCGTTAGATTTCATTATATAGTTCGTTTTTTCACGCGTTATTTTTGAATACAAAAAAATTTGATCCAAAATTTTTGCCATTACAAAATCACATTTTGGAAAATGAACATATTTTCACTTGCTATTGGCCAACGAAAGCCAAAACTGGTGAAATTTTTACGCGGTCATGTTATAAACATTGAAAATCAATTAAAATTTCACTGCAAACGACATTGTGTTCATTTACAGAAATATCAACCGGGCAAAATTTGGAGTCAAAAATTCAAAATATCACAACATGAAAGGTTTTAGGAAATTTACGACTGCCTTAAGGCCTGAAATCAGGAAATGGAGGTGAAAATAATCTCACAGCGTTAAATTTCATTATATAGTTCGTTTTTTCACGCGTTATTTTTTTATAAAAAAAATTTGATCCGAAATTTTTGCCATTACAAAATCACATTTTGGAAAATGAACATATTTTCACTTGCTATTGGCCAACGAAAGCCAAATGGTGATTTTTACGCGGTCATGTTAAAAACATTGAAAATCAATTAAAATTTCACTGCAAACGACATTGTGTTCGTTTGCAAAAATATCGGCCGGGCAAAATTTGGAGTCAAAAATTCAAAATATCACAACATGAAAGGTTTTAGGAAATTTACGTCTACTTAAGGCCTGAAACCAGAAAATTCAGGTGAAAATAATCTTACAGCGTTAGATTTCATTATATAGTTCGTTTTTTCACGCGCTATTTTTGAATACAAAAAAATTTGATCCGAAATTTTAGCCGTTACAAAATCACATTTTGGAAAATGAACATATATTCACTTGCTATCGGCGAACGAAAGCCAAAACTGGTAAAATATTTACATGGTAATACATCTAAGTAGTTTTTGTAGTGCACTCACAGGTAATTTTTATCACACTGCAGTTTGTATTTTTAAATGCAGACAAATTGTGTTGTTTCTCAGAATAGAATGTATGTTAAAGAACCATTTTATAGCTTTAATATAAAATAAACAAGTACCTTGCGGTTTCTTTCCGCGTGTTTTCTGCATGCCAGAAATTTTTCTGTTTCTCATTTCCAAACCACGTATTCCAAATCTCGTGGTTGTATAACGATAATAACGCACACAACCAAGTATATTATTACCAACTACATATGTATAGAAAACAACGCATGTGCACAGATGTATGCTAGCTAGCAGCAAAAGGACGACACATACAGTCGACGAAAATTGCAGTTGGGGAAGCGGGCTGCGCGGCGCAGTTGTAGAGTATTCGTTTAAGGATCCGTAGGCTAAGATTTCGATCCTCGCACTGGAGGCCCGGTTTTCCCACTGCTTAGTACAAAGGTCTGAATTCCCGGTTCATACCTAGACATGAAATGGAGGCTACTCCGTGAACACAGTGGTGGACCGCTGAGCTATGAACACTGTATCCAGTCAAGAATTGGGTGGGCAGTCACGGGAGCTGGCAGCAAACGGTGGACAAATATAATCGACGAAAAATGCAGTTGGAGAGGCGAACTGCGCGGCGCAGTGGTAGAGTATTCGTTTAAGGATCCGTAGGCTGAGATTTCGATGAATTCCCGGTTCATACCTAGACATGAAATGGAGGCTACTCCGTGAACACAGTGGTGGACCGCTGAGCTATGAACACTGTATCCAGTCGAGAATAGGGTGGACGGTCACGGGAGCTGGCAGCAAACGGTCGACACGTATAGCGCTGTTGAAGAGGCGGGTTGCGCGGCGCAGTGGTAGAGTATTCGTTTAAGGATCCGTAGGCTGAGATTTCTATCCCGCTTCTGGAGGCCCGCTTTTTCATCTGCTTAATTCAAAGGTCTGAATAACCGGTTCCTATTTCCCGAAAGAACGGAAACTACTCCGTGAACAAAATGATAGATCGTCGAGCTATGAACACGGTATCCAGTCGAGAATAGGGTGGACGGTCACGGGAGGGAGCTGGCAGCAAACGGTCGACACGTAGAGTGCAGTTGGAGAGGCGGGTTGCGCCCCCCCCCCCCCCCCCACCCCCACAAACACCCACACAAAACCCCACAACACCCAAAAACCCAACCCCCCCCCCCGGCGCAGTGGTACAATATTCGTTTAAGGATCCGTAGGCTGAGATTTCTATCCCGGCTCTGGAAGCCCGCTTTTTCATCTGCTTAATTCAAAGGTCTGAATTCCCGGTTCCTACTTAGACTGACATGGAGGCTACTCCGTGAACACAATGGTAAGAGTATGTAAGCATGTGACATGCTTGTACCCATACCCTAGAGTTCGATCCGCGCTCCGAAAGCCAGCTTATCCAGCTGCTTGGTTAAAAATTATGAAGTCCCTGTTTTCACCTGGACTAACAATCTTGTTACTAGCTATGTATATGTTTGCTATACCTAGTAACATATGTGTTTACTATAAAAGTTTAAAAAAACAATCGATATATTAACCTTTTTGCAACAGTGTTATCGTATTCTTATATGCCTATGCCATAGTGCTTATCAAGTTCAGTTATTACCTAAAATTCATCCCGCGGGTGTGCTTAATATGCTGAGATTACTAAGGGCAATTTTTCAGAAATTGTTTGCGTTTGTTTTCGATCTCTAATATACCTTGAACAGATTGTTTGAAAAAAACCCCACAACAGAACATTCATACTGGAATCATCAATCAAATCCTAAAGTGCATCAGGCATATCTGCATTTAGCCACAATTTTATATGCCAAAACATAAAAATTTACACTTTGAGCGAAACATATAATAGGTGACACTACCGTGTCCCTATGATAATTTTTGAAATTATTTGAAATGTCCTAGTTTTGTCTTGTCAATGTTAATAATAACGCAAATTAGCTATTAGCTAACTATTTAATTATCGGTTTGGAGGTTTGTACACATTCATCGCACCCAAAAATCTTCAGTAAACCCTAATACTTATTGAAATAATGTTAATATGCAAAATTAGCTATTAGCTAACTATTTAATTATCGGTTTTGGAGGTTTGTAAACAATGAGATTTACAATTGCAGGAGTTCGTTGGTTTGAACAGCCAATACACATTAATTGTAAAAATTGGATATATTTTACCTAAACAACCAGTCGTAGTGGGTCTACATTTATTGAGCGAAGCTCGAACACACGTAAGCAATTAAGGTAATATGCAGATTAGTTATTAGCTAACTATTCATTTATCGGTTTTGGAGGTTCGTAAACAATTTATTCAGGTTCCTAGCACCCAAAAACCTTCAGTAAACACTAATTATTATTGAAATAATTTAAAAAGTCCAAGTTTTGTCTTGTCAATTTAGTTAATATGCAAATTAGCTATTAGCTAACTATTAAATTATCGGTTTTGGAGGTTTGTAAAACAATATATTCAGATTCCTCGCACCCAAAAACCTTCAGTAAACCCTAATAATTATTGAAATTATTTAAAATAATTATTGAAATTATTTAAAAGGTCCTAGTTTTGTATTGTCAATAAGTTAATATGCAAATTATCTATTAACTAACTACTCAATTCTCGTGTCTGGAGGTTTGTAAACAGTCTATGCAGATTCCTCGCACCCAAAAGTCTTTAATGCTGAAATTAGGTTGCGTCTAACTGCAATAATTAGTGAAATAATGTAGAAAGTCCTAATTTAGGCTTAATTATGCAAATTAGCCTGTAGCTAATAAATGGCTTAAAATTTTGAAACCCCAATGTGAGGTTAGCACTGCAGGATAATTGGCTTTCAAGCAAAAAAGTATATCAAAATCGGTTCAGCCGTTCCGAGATTCTTTTCGGACGGACGGACGACGACTACATTCACCTTTAGACCCCAGAGTACAAAACATAAAACGCATCGGTTCAAACTTTTAATTTATCTCATAATATTTCTTGTTTCAGCGCACATAGATTTTAGATGTTGTTTATTTTATAAACATTCGGTTATATATAAAATCGTTTTGTAAATGTCAAATTGTTGATAGAAAAAAGCCGCTTCATGTAGCCGGTTGTTTCTAGAGGTGTCCGTCGCTGACGTAAGCGAGTTAGTGTTTGCCTTCATGGCGAATTCTCAGTTAGTCCGCCCTTACGTTGGTGTCTGTATGAAAGTATTGTACTGGATGAGTTTTTAGCGAAATTTTGTTTACAACAAATTGAAAATAAATGAATTATTTTGTTGTAGTTGTACTGCTCGCTGACAGCATAAAAATAAATATGCTTACATAAAACACCATTCAAAAATTATTTTTAAAGGTTTCAATTTATAGTATTTCGGATTTTTAAGACTATAATGTCTGAAATTCAAATCTTTTAGTCTTGAAAATTTAACAATTTTAAGGGTCTGACGTTTCAAAACAATGATCTTCTGTGTAGTGCACATTTTTATAGTATACATAATTACAAAATAGCATCACGTAACAGATCTTAAACAAACAAACAAACAAACAAACAAACAAACAACCCAAACAACAAACAAACAAACAAACACACAACCAACCATCAAGTAATATCACAATGCAAATATCTTAGGTGTGTGTTGAGACAAAAATTTTAGCAGAATTATATCTAGTATTATAAATATAAATTTTACAGTCGTCTTCGAACGGTTTTTCAATATGTAAACTTCCGTCGTTCAGATAAAAATTTTGAGAGACTGAAATTAGTCTAAGAAGAGCATGTTTCGGAAGAACTCAAACCGATAGCCTAAGTATGTCAGATTCGCATATTATCGTATTTATGTATCGTCGTATGCCTGTCCCCTTTGTGGGCCGTTTTTCGCCCCATGTTACATTTATGAATATTAGTATATTATTTTATACTCCAACTTTTGGCAAATGTTATATACGGACAATTATGTGTGCATCAATAAAATGCTAAAAAGATAGAAAGTGTACTAGTAAAATGTTTTCGAACACTGAGTTAACTTCTAAGTTTATGTTTTCGCTGAAAATTTTCTTGCAAACAGTTTTAATAAATTTTAGTATCATTATGATATTCAATTCACGTCAAAACTAGCTAACTTTGCAGCCATTTACAAACGTGCCAGATTGACACACAATGTTCGAATATAACTGAAAACCTCGCATGTGTTCCGAAAGAAAATGTATTGTAGGTGAATGTGGTGTGTTGTAACACAGAATTAAATTCAGTTCGTAAAGGTTAAGTGTTTTGCTGACACTTTCTACTAAATGACTCCAATAATATTGACAGGTTTTTGTCTCGTTCGTCAAACATCAGGGCGATCAGGACGCTGAGCGGCGGCGACGTCAAAAGTATACACGCGGCGATGAAAATGTCAAAGCAGATGCATTTGAAGGCCCATTAAACGATGGATGTGTCTATGTTGATGCGGATGATAATCTCGTAGACGATTTAGCCCTCCCTTTACAAGGGCATCTGAGTTTACAGGCCATTAGCGACGATACATAAATATCGATAATTTTAAAATTATTGTGTTCGTTAATCTTTGACATACTTGTAGGCTTAAATGGCACTGGTTTTGTAGTTGCTTCCGAAACATGCTCTTCTTAGACTAATTTCAGTACTTAAATCCTCGAAAATTTTTTTGATCTGAACGACGGAAGTTTTACATATTGAAAAATTTCGCGTTCGAAAAGTCGAAACGTACTGTAAAATTTCCATATTATGATAATACTAGGTATACTAATTTCTGCTGAAAATTTTGTGTCTCAATCGAACACACCTTAATGTATATTTGCATGTGTGATAAAAATTACTTTGGATGGTTGTCAGTTTCGGTGTATTGTTTGTTTGTTTGTTTGTTTGTTTGTTTGTTTGTTTGTTTGTTTGTTTGTTTGTTTGTTTGTTTGTTTGTTTAAGATCTGTTACATGCTGTGATGCTATTATTGTGTAAAGTTAACTGTATACTAATAAATATTGTGCAGCTACACAGAAGATCATTGTTTTGAAATGTCAAGACCCTTAAAATTGTTAAATTTTCAAGACTAAAAGATTTTGAATTTCAGACATTAATAGTCTTAAAAATCCGAAATCATTATTTGAAATTGAAACCTTTAAAAATAATTTTTTAAGTATTAAATGGTGTTTTATGTAAGGCATAATTTTATTTTTATTGTCTGTCAGCGAGCAGTTACAACTACAATCAAAATAATTCATTTATTTTCAAATTGTGTTGTGTATTAGAACAAAATTTCGCTAAATAACTCATCCAGTTACAATACTTTCGATACAGACACCAACAGTATAAAAAAGGGCGGTGACTTAACTCAGAATTCGCCATGAATTTGAGGCAAACACTAACTCGCTCTAAAAACGTAGCGCAGACGGACAACACCTCACTTGCTAGAAAACAACTCGGTCTTAACTAGTGAAATAGCCGGCTTTATACTTCTCATGCAACAATTTGACATTTTACAAAAATTTCCCCTGATTTTTATATATAACCGAATGTTTATAAAATGAACAACATTCTAAAAATCTATGTGCGCTGAAATCAAGAAATATTATGAGATAAATTAAAAGTTTGAACCGATGCGTTTTATGTTTTGTACTCTGGGGTCTAAAGGTGAATGTCAGTCGTCCGTCCGTCCGTCCGAAAAGAATCTCAGGAACGGCTGAACCGATTTTGATATACTTTTTTGCTTGAAAGCCAATTATCCTGCAGTGCTAACCTCACATTGGGGTTTCAAAATTTTAAGCCATTTATTAGCTACAGGCTAATTTGCATAATTAAGCCTAAATTAGGACTTTCTACATTATTTCACTAATTATTGCAGTTAGACGCAACCTAATTTCAGCATTAAAGACTTTTTGGGTGCGAGGAATCTGCATAGACTGTTTACAAACCTCCAGACACGAGAATTGAGTAGTTAGTTAATAGATAATTTGCATATTAACTTATTGACAATACAAAACTAGGACCTTTTAAATAATTTCAATAATTATTTTAAATAATTTCAATAATTATTAGGGTTTACTGAAGGTTTTTGGGTGCGAGGAATCTGAATATATTGTTTACAAACCTCCAAAACCGATAATTTAATAGTTAGCTAATAGCTAATTTGCATATTAACTAAATTGACAAGACAAAACTTGGACTTTTTAAATTATTTCAATAATAATTAGTGTTTACTGAAGGTTTTTGGGTGCTAGGAACCTGAATAAATTGTTTACGAACCTCCAAAACCGATAAATGAATAGTTAGCTAATAACTAATCTGCATATTACCTTAATTGCTTACGTGTGTTCGAGCTTCGCTCAATAAATGTAGACCCACTACGACTGGTTGTTTAGGTAAAATATATCCAATTTTTACAATTAATGTGTATTGGCTGTTCAAACCAACGAACTCCTGCAATTGTAAATCTCATTGTTTACAAACCTCCAAAACCGATAATTAAATAGTTAGCTAATAGCTAATTTTGCATATTAACATTATTTCAATAAGTATTAGGGTTTACTGAAGATTTTTGGGTGCGATGAATGTGTACAAACCTCCAAAACCGATAATTAAATAGTTAGCTAATAGCTAATTTGCATATTATTAACATTGACAAGACAAAACTAGGACATTTCAAATAATTTCAAAAATTATCATAGGGACACGGTAGTGTCACCTATTATATGTTTCGCTCAAAGTGTAAATTTTTATGTTTTGGCATATAAAATTGTGGCTAATGCAGATATGCCTGATGCACTTTAGGATTTGATTGATGATTCCAGTATGAATGTTCTGTTGTGGGGTTTTTTTCAAACAATCTGTTCAAGGTATATTAGAGATCGAAAACAAACGCAAACAATTTCTGAAAAATTGCCCTTAGTAATCTCAGCATATTAAGCACACCCGCGGGATGAATTTTAGGTAATAACTGAACTTGATAAGCACTATGGCATAGGCATATAAGAATACGATAACACTGTTGCAAAAAGGTTAATATATCGATTGTTTTTTAAACTTTTATAGTAAACACATATGTTACTAGGTATAGCAAACATATACATAGCTAGTAACAAGATTGTTAGTCCAGGTGACAACAGGGACTTCATAATTTTTAACCAAGCAGCTGGATAAGCTGGCTTTCGGAGCGCGGATCGAACTCTCAGGGTATGGGTACAAGCATGTTCCACATGCTTACATACTCTTACCATTGTGTTCACGGAGTAGCCTCCATGTCAGTCTAAGTAGGAACCGGGAATTCAGACCTTTGAATTAAGCAGATGAAAAAGCGGGCTTCCAGAGCCGGGATAGAAATCTCAGCCTACGGATCCTTAAACGAATATTGTACCACTGCGCCGCGCAACCCGCCTCTCCAACTGCACTCTACGTGTCGACCGTTTGCTGCCAGCTCCCTCCCGTGACCGTCCACCCTATTCTCGACTGGATACCGTGTTCATAGCTCGACGATCTACCATTTTGTTCACGGAGTAGTTTCCGTTCTTTCTAAATAGGAACCGGTTATTCAGACCTTTGAATTAAGCAGATGGAAAAGCGGGCCTCCAGAAGCGGGATAGAAATCTCAGCCTACGGATCCTTAAACGAATACTCTACCACTGCGCCGCGCAACCCGCCTCTTCAACAGCGCTATACGTGTCGACCGTTTGCTGCCAGCTCCCGTGACCGTCCACCCTATTCTCGACTGAATACCGTGTTCATACCACGGCGGTGTACCATTATGTTCACGGAGTATCCTCCATGTCAGTTTAGGTAGGAACCGGGAATTCATCGAAATCTCAGCCTACGGATCCTTAAGCGAATACTCTACCACTGCGCCGCGCAGTTCGCCTCTCCACCTGCATTTTTCGTCGATTATATTTGTCCACCGTTTGCTGCCAGCTCCCGTGACTGCCCACCCAATTCTTGACTGGATACAGTGTTCATAGCTCAGCGGTCCACCACTGTGTTCACGGAGTAGCCTCCATTTCATGTCTAGGTATGAACCGGGAATTCAGACCTTTGTACTAAGCAGTGGGAAAACCGGGCTTCCAGTGCGAGGATCGAAATCTTAGCCTACGGATCCTTAAACGAATACTCTACCACTGCGCCGCGCAGCCCGCTTCCCCAACTGCAATGTTCGTCGACAATATGTGTCGTCCTTTTGTGCCAGCTAGCATACATCTGTGCACATGCGTTGTTTTCTATACATATGTAATTGGTAATAATATACTTGGTTGTGTGCGTTATTATCGTTATACAACCACGAGATTTGGAATACGTGGTTTGGAAATGACAAAAAGAAAAATTTCTGGCATGCAGAAAACACGCGGAAAGAAACCGCAAGGTACTTGTTTATTTTATATTAAAGCTATAAAATGGTTGTTTAACATACATTCTATTCTGAGAAACAACACAATTTGTCTGCATTTAAAAATACAAACTGCAGTGTGATAAAAATTACCTGTGAGTGCACTACAAAAACTACTTAGATGTTTGCATCTTTTTTATGTTTTAACATGACCATGTAAATATTTTACCAGTTTTGGCTTTCGTTCGCCGATAGCAAGTGAATATATGTTCATTTTCCAAAATGTGATTTTGTAACGGCTAAAATTTCGGATCAAATTTTTTTGTATTCAAAAATAGCGCGTGAAAAAACGAACTATATAATGAAATCTAACGCTGTAAGATTATTTTCACCTGAATTTTCTGGTTTCAAACCTTAAGCAGTCGTAAATTTCCTAAAACCTTTCATGTTGTGATATTTTGAATTTTTGACTCCAAATTTTGCCCGGCCGATATTTCTGTAAATGAACACAATGTCGTTTGCAGTGAAATTTTAATTGATTCTCAATGTTTTTAACATGACCGCGTAAAAATTTCACCAGTTTTGGCTTTCGTTGGCCAATAGCAAGTGAAAATATGTTCATTTTCCAAAATGTGATTTTGTAATGGCAAAAATTTCGGATCAAATTTTTTTGTATTCAAAAATAACGCGTGAAAAAACGAACTATATAATGAAATTTAACGCTGTGAGATTATTTTCACCTCCATTTCCTGATTTCAGACCTTAAGCAGTCGTGAATTTCCTAAAACCTTTCATGTTGTGATATTTTGAATTTTTGACTCCAAATTTTGCCCGGTTGATATTTCTGTAAATGAACACAATGTCGTTTGCAGTGAAATTTTAATTGATTTTCAATGTTTTTAACATGACCGCGTAAAAATTTCACCAGTTTTGGCTTTCGTTGGCCAATAGCAAGTGAAAATATGTTCATTTTCCAAAATGTGATTTTGTAATGGCAAAAATTTTGGATCAAATTTTTTTGCATTCAAAAATAACGCGTGAAAAAACGAACTATATAATGAAATCTAACGCTGTAAGATTATTTTCACCTGAATTTTCTGGTTTCAGACCTTAAGCAGTCGTAAATTTCCTAAAACCTTTCATGTTGTGATATTTTGAATTTTTGACTCCAAATTTTGCCCGGCCGATATTTTTGTAAATGAACACAATGTCGTTTGCAGTGAAATTTTAATTGATTCTCAATGTTTTTAACATGACCGCGTAAAAATTTCACCAGTTTTGGCTTTCGTTGGCCAATAGCAAGTTAAAATATGTTCATTTTCCAAAATGTGATTTTGTAATGGCAAAAATTTCGGATCAAATTTTTTTGTATTCAAAAATAACGCGTGAAAAAACGAACTATATAATGAAATCTAACGCTGTAAGATTATTTTCACCTGAATTTTCTGGTTTCAGACCTTAAGCAGTCGTAAATTTCCTAAAACCTTTCATGTTGTGATATTTTGAATTTTTGACTCCAAATTTTGCCCGGCCGATATTTCTGTAAATGAACACAATGTCGTTTGCAGTGAAATTTTAATTGATTCTCAATGTTTTTAACATGACCGCGTAAAAATTTCACCAGTTTTGGCTTTCGTTGGCCAATAGCAAGTGAAAATATGTTCATTTTCCAAAATGTGATTTTGTAATGGCAAAAATTTCGGATCAAATTTTTTTGTATTCAAAAATAACGCGTGAAAAAACGAACTATATAATGAAATTTAACGCTGTGAGATTATTTTCACCTCCATTTCCTGATTTCAGACCTTAAGCAGTCGTAAATTTCCTAAAACCTTTCATGTTGTGATATTTTGAATTTTTGACTCCAAATTTTGCCCGGCCGATATTTCTGTAAATGAACACAATGTCGTTTGCAGTGAAATTTTAATTGATTTTCAATGTTTTTAACATGACCGCGTAAAAATTTCACCAGTTTTGGCTTTCGTTGGCCAATAGCAAGTGAAAATATGTTCATTTTCCAAAATGTGATTTTGTAATGGCAAAAATTTTGGATCAAATTTTTTTGTATTCAAAAATAACGCGTGAAAAAACGAACTATATAATGAAATCTAACGCTGTAAGATTATTTTCACCTGAATTTTCTGGTTTCAGACCTTAAGCAGTCGTAAATTTCCTAAAACCTTTCATGTTGTGATATTTTGAATTTTTGACTCCAAATTTTGCCCGGCCGATATTTCTGTAAATGAACACAATGTCGTTTGCAGTGAAATTTTAATTGATTCTCAATGTTTTTAACATGACCGCGTAAAAATTTCACCAGTTTTGGCTTTCGTTGGCCAATAGCAAGTGAAAATATGTTCATTTTCCAAAATGTGATTTTGTAATGGCAAAAATTTCGGATCAAATTTTTTTGTATTCAAAAATAACGCGTGAAAAAACGAACTATATAATGAAATTTAACGCTGTGAGATTATTTTCACCTCCATTTCCTGATTTCAGACCTTAAGCAGTCGTAAATTTCCTAAAACCTTTCATGTTGTGATATTTTGAATTTTTGACTCCAAATTTTGCCCGGCCGATATTTCTGTAAATGAACACAATGTCGTTTGCAGTGAAATTTTAATTGATTTTCAATGTTTTTAACATGACCGCGTAAAAATTTCACCAGTTTTGGCTTTCGTTGGCCAATAGCAAGTGAAAATATGTTCATTTTCCAAAATGTGATTTTGTAATGGCAAAAATTTCGGATCAAATTTTTTTGTATTCAAAAATAACGCGTGAAAAAACGAACTATATAATGAAATCTAACACTTTAAGATTATTTTCACCTGAATTTTCTGGTTTCAGGCCTTAAGTAGTCGTAAATTTCCTAAAACCTTTCATGTGGTGAAATTTTGAATTTTTGACTCCAAATTTTGCCAGGCCCGTATTTCTGTAAATGAACACAATGTCATTTGCATTGAAATTTCAATTGATTTTCAACGTTTTTAACATGACTGTGGAAAAATTTTACTAGTTTTGGCTTTCGTTGGCCAATGGCTAGTGAAAATATATTCCTTTTCCAAAATGTGATTTTGTAATGGCAAAATTGTAGCATCGAATTTTTTGTATTCAAGAATAACTGGTGAAACAACCGAATTGTATAACGAATTGTAACACCCTAAGATTAGTTTCAGTAGAATTTTGTGGTTTCACATGTTAATCAGTCTATAATTTCCCAAAACCCTTCATGTTGTGAAATTTTGAATTTTTGACTCCAAATTTTGCAAGGCCAACATTTGGTAAATAAAGAAAATATTATTTTCCGTGAAATTTCACTTTATTTTGAATATTTTAACATGACCGCGCAAAAATTTTACTATTTTTGGCTTTTATTGGCCAATGGCAAGTGAAAATATTTCGACTATAATTTCGGTATAAGTTTGCTGTTCTGATTCTGATTTCGTTTCCGGTATAATCCAGTCCCGCTCTGCACCCTGCTAGGCGTTTGAATTTTGTCAATTTTTCAGTTATGCCAGCAAAACCTATACTTGTGTTTGTTCCTACTATACCAACGGAAAAGTTAGCCGTCATACAGGAGTAGCTGCGTTGTACTTCTGGTTTTTCGCTCAGAAAAACTAGAAACTTTTGTTCTCTACATAGACCCGAATTAATTCTTCCACATTAAATGCAAGTTTTGAATTGTTAAGTATGTATTGCAGACAGATGCTGTAACAAATACTTTTACGCTGTTAACGATTGCTCAACAAACAAGATGCGCTAGTTCACAAACCTGTGACTTGAAGATGTCAACTGATACACCTCGCG
>JASANG010000024.1:0-13935 GCA_030248215.1 Enoplolaimus lenunculus
GTATGGTCGAAGGTGGGATGTCGTGATTTTGGGATATGGTGGAATGCGGGATTTTGGGATTTCGTGATATGGTCGAACGTGAGAATTTGAGATTTTGGGATTTCGGGATATGGTTGAAGCCGGGATTTTGGAATTTCGGGATATGGTCGGTGGGATTTTGAGATTTCGGAATATGGTTGAAAGTTGGATATTGGGTTTTCGGAATATGGTCGAAGGTTGGTTGTTCCTAAAACCTAGGTCTAAACCTAAGTCTAATCCTAAGCGTAAAGCCCAAGCTTAACCCTTTCTCACATGAATATTTTCTATTTTCCCTGAGACATACTTTTATGCTAGGATTCGAACTCCAGTGACTGGAGTGGGAGGCGTATACCATCACCACTCAGCTATATGAGCTTGACGCTCGAGCCCGAGGGGGCTCTCACGTCTTGTGGTGATTTAGTACTATGTATACGTGTTGCAATTGTTAAACACGGTGCGATATATATTATTTACCGTATGTACACTGCGCTGAGTTGCCTATAGGCAACTCAGTGTAAGAAGAGTTAATATTTAGCCCAAGGGTCATTTAGGATCTAATCTATGTTTAAACCAAAGCCTATCCCTAAAAATACGCCTATTAAGCCTATGCCATTTACCATTTAATCGATGCTTAACCAGAGCCTGAGGCCCAAACTAAGCCCAAGCCGAACAATAAGTCTAAGCCTAACATTAAGCCTAAGATTTAGCCCAAAGGTCATTCAGGAACTATCCTGTTTTAACCAAAGCCGATTTGTACAGCCTCAGCCTAAGCCTAAGCCTAAGCCTAGGGTTTACTCCAAAGGTAATTTAAGATTTAATCTATGCTTTGTAACACATAGCTCGTCAGTTTCTTTTAGCAGGGAAATTTTTAAAAAATCTTGGTCGAATCGTTAGAGCACCATGCTAGGTTTTATTAAAAAAATAACCACCAGTCACACACACTATACAGTGCAAAATTAAACCAGGCTGCACAAGTATAAGAAACGGATAGGGTCCAAAAAAGAAACGCACACTACACTAAACACCTCAAATCAGAAATCAGTAAAAGAACCGCCTCCTAGAGCAGCATAAAACACAGATCACACTCGTTAGCTAGTACAACACATTGTACCGGTCGCTTCAGACTCCACCCTATTTCATTGAGCCGCACTGCTTAAATACTTATTCAGCGATATTTGAAAAAGGTCGACAATTACAGAACTACAGAAGACTAGTCAGCGATAAATATCAAAACTATGCCCAAAAATGCCTTAAAATTTTGAGTTATAACCTCGCAGACTACACAAGAAGTTTTTCAACCGAAAGATTACTTATCCTAAAAAATTTATACCTCGTGCTTCGATCTCCACAAATCTGTAGAATAGTTCTCAAATTCATAAAATTCCTAGTATACAGTGATCTTTTACGAGACGAACTTTTTTAAATAACAATAAGCTCATCGTGAACTTACGACACGCGTTAAGATATTCAAATAACAACTGAAACAACAATATAGAATAAATATTTCATGTTAGTATTTCACAGCTTAGGGAACGCTGCATCGATAGCTTCAATTGCACTCGGTTAAACAAATCTTGCACTCAAAAAAATGCCGAAAATCAAATAGCACCGAATTCACATCAGGATATCGCTGAAATATTAAGGGCACCGTAGAATTAGGTGAATCAAGCCCTGCGAATAACTTTCAATAACCTCAACCTTTAGCAACCAAAAAACACTTTTATATAACAAATTTAACGCCCGTTATTTTAATACCAAATAATGTAGACGTCAGTAAAAAGTTACTCTTGTTTGCTGCATATCGCGAGGTACCCAAAAAACCACTTCGTGGCGAAATGCTTTTTAATGCCAGAAAAACTGTGATATGTAGACACAACGATAACTAAGGTGATTGTGAAAAATAGCAGGCTTAAAGCTTAAATGCAAATTTCAAATTTTTTTGCAAAGCAATTCACCGCCCAACTAAAAGGTGCTAACTAACATCACTACCCACAGTGTCCTAACAGATTTCCCAAAAATATCAATGAAATTGCGTGTTCCTTTCAGGAGTCATTTTCAACAAACACAGTTTTCAAGTAAAAATATTATTGTATACCGTCCTATTCTAAAGCATCAAAATACCTGCACAAAAATGCGAGTTTGCACATGCAGCTAACTCAAGTAAAAGGAGTGAATTAAAGTAGTCAATTAAAAACACTTAATTCAGGTTGGAACATTGGCAACCGCACATTAACACTCCTCTTACCTTTAGAAGGCAGCTCCTGCAGCCGAAAATCTGCGACTTCGCCTCATTAAAAATCCATGTTTCCACCACTTTACAAACAGTGTCTTTACGATCTGTACCGCGCGTCAATTGGAGATGCGTCAAAACATCCTGAAAGAAGTAATTTGTAATTGTGTTCGGCAAACATCAACGCTTGCTTCCTTTGTACCAGTTATTTCTCTAACTCAATTCAAACTTTTGATAACTTATTATTATTGGCTATTTGTACCGTTTTTCTACATGTAAATACTGAATATTGTATATACTATTGTATGCTCATAATTTGTGTCTATACTTTCAATTAGGTGTTCGTTATCGATTAGCTTATTAGCTGTTTAGTGCAACATGTGAAATTTAAAAAGAAACCTAGATGTACTTGTTTTATTTGCTCCGTCGGCTACTCTCTACAAGTCGCTCAACATAAGAATATAGCACTGGCCACTTTCAATACTCGAAACAGCCTAAAATAATTTTATCAAGAACTGTATACTAAGGCAATCACAAAACATCAATAGATACTGCTTTCTGGGTCAATACGTAGTTTGTAAATTAGAACAGGGTCCAAGAAGGACAGTTATAAATGTAAAGAGCATAAATTTAAAAACACCTTCTTCATAAAAGACCCAATTAGCTTGGCCTTTGCAAACAAATACTGTTCATTGTCCCTCTATCTTTATTATTTAAAATTACAATTGCCACTAAAATAGCAATCACTATAGCTATTTCATCTTACTATTGGTTCTGCTGCTCTCACCTACCACTGAAATGTAATAATTCCGGCAACAAGAAATAACCAAAAATTATTAATAGCCGTGCGACGCGATTACAATTGTTAATTTTTTGCAAACGCCAGCTCTGAATTGATAAAATATGACCTGAAACATGAAATATAAATCTACAATTAGCATGACGCAATTTAATTTATAGTTCTGGGGACTACTAGCCACGTATAACACGGGTAGAGTCCAATACTGGAACACATGAATGTAACCACCAATACAACTCCACATGCAGCAATATAAGTGCAAAAGTATATCTTTGACAGGTAGAATTCAAACAGGTTGAGTTTAAAATTTTTGATTACAACTACAACATTTTGCTGTACTCTAGAGCGTTCTACAACATTTCCTTAAGGTAAATTAAGTTGCTACTGTTTTAGACATTGTATTTGGTTTTTAAATGGTTACTGCAGGAGATAAATTTTTTGAACGGACCACTTACCCAAAAAAATGAAATGCCCCACAAACGGTTTGCGAGCGTGACACCAGATTTACCTGAAATAATACGAAAACATCAACGAGTACGTATTAATTAACGATTCAATAAAACTCTAGCTTCGGCGGCGATTCGGAACACAACATGCAGACTAATTGGGACGGTAAAATTAATTTTATTCGCCTCAAGTTTTCAGGTCACAATCTATCGGGTTGGCATTTAATTAAAATTTAGAGCGACTAGCTAAATGTTTTCGACCTCATGTTCTAAAATTAGGGTGGTTCCCAGTTGCTACTCTTTTGGATTAGATTTGATTTCTTAATGATAACGTAAGTAACGAATTTTTTTGAAAGAACCCACTTACCAAAAGTAAAAACCAATCTCCAAATAAACAAAATTGCCTACAAATAAGCGGATTGTGAACGACACGATCCCCTAATTAAACGCGGAGAATCTGAAGGCGAAAACCAGTTGTGGAATTCAAAATCGGCATCGAGTTTGAGCACTGTTCGCCAAATAAACGAGATCTCAGCGTTGTAGTCCGCATACGCCTGACGCCTCGCGGTGTACATGTCTGCAGGCCCCGGATGTGATGCTGTGATTTTTTTACACCCTAGAATAGCTAGCCTAAACCAATCATGTCTTGTTCTAATTGACATTTGAAATAAGAGGTAATATTGCATTAGTAAGTTATACGTTTGCAGTTGCAAACTTTGAGCCTGATAGGTATTTGGCATTATGTTATATTATTAGCTATAACAGTAACCTAAACTCAGCGTAGACCATTATACGAAAAGGGGCAAGAGCCGATTAAAATAGAGATTTGGTCAGGGTCTTGAAAGTGACTCATAGTCATTTAACAGTCATCAATAGTAATAAGTAATTTTAAATGTGGTGTTCGTATTTGAAGACTGAACTTCTATCTTGTGCGAATTTTTCAACCGGTCTCTAATGCAAATTAGTGTAACACCCAACACATTCAGACCGGGATATTGGTGTGAATTATCGGACACTCCCGCCTTCCAGAACAAATCATACTGATTAGATTCACCTAAGACGCATTGTTCTGTTTGTAAAAGAGCAAGCCTGAGCTCATCATTCTGTATAAATTTAGCGTAGAGTGCCTCGCCCATAACCTTCACCTTTTCATGATTTCAATACTGCAACATTTGCCTACCCATGTAGTACCACTTCATTTTCCACTCTTCTCGTTTTAAAAGTTGTTTTAACCGCCCAGGGTTATGAATGTTTAATATTTTACTGGCCAATTTCGAAAACCCGAAGGTCATGCGCAGAATTAAAAGGTCACCATAACCTTTAAAAACTGTTAAACAAGCTAAGTACAATGCAATAATTGTATGAGACTCTAGTTAATGTGCAACTGCGAAGGCTATAGACAAGACAATATTTTTAATATATTTTAAACTCTGTCATCTGAAAGTTTGATTTGACCCACTTATGCAGCACGGGGCATATGTTTTAGTATTTTCACATTAATGTGTCACAAGTTTTAAACAATAGGTGTTTTTCAGTTAGAAATAATATCACGCTTTCTTTTGAAATACGAGCTTGGTTAAAATTATTTCTCAAAGACGCCTACTTGTGATTGAGAAAATAAGTAGTTGTCGTTTGAAAATTTTCAAAAACCTAGCAATATGCAAGCGTCAGGAGCCAATGCAGTTTTCCACACAGTGTACACGAGATATTGATGAGCACGCATTAATTTGGCTTTGGAAGTAGCGTAGTGTTCATTAAACATGTTTTTAGGGTCTAGATAAGCGTCTGAAGGCTTGGAATGACTCAAAATGAAATAATATTTAGAAAAAGTGAAAAAAGCATAAGAATAAAACTGCGAAATAAGAAATCATCGCAGGTATAAATTACCATGCCTATCAGTGGTCTAACTAAAATTCTGTATGTCCGGTACAAATTCCGTTCGTTTAGATTTTTAGTGAATATTTGTTAGAAAAACTAAAATTTCTAACACTGTTTCTTAAATTTAGCATATTCGAAATTTATACTTTTTCTATACGATTCAGTATTGAAGAAAAACAATATGGGTCATCCACGTTAAAACGCACGCACATTAGTAAAAAATGTCCCTCCCCTTTGGGTGCCCGCGTTGTCCCTACCCACTCTCTTTAGACACTGTCCGAGATGTCAATATGTCATTGTCTGAACCTTTAGACAATGAATATGTTCTAGACACAAATATATACTTGTCCCGACATCATTATCGGGAACTGTTATTGTCCATAGTCCCTCAGAAGGGACTCAATTTTTTGCGTTGAATGATGCGTGTGAATATGTGTGCACAGCGTGTGTTTTAAATGTGTGCGCGTGTACTAACGTAATGTCCTGACATACAAACAACAAGTATTTATTCAGAGTCTCTTCCGAAAGAGTCTAGACAATTAACACTATCTAAGTACAGCTATGAAACTGTACCTTGCCTCCAGCTAGTATGTGTATTTGATGCTGTCCCTAATGGGGTGGGTGGAACATTTATTACATCGGCGCGTGCATTTTAACGCAGATGACCTATAACAACAAGGACGCCAACTGAAAACAAAGACAACAACAATAACAATAACGAAAACATCAAAAAACAATGACCCAAATCACGAAAAACGACAACACTGAAATAAGCCTTGTGCTTCACTCTCAGACGACTTCTCAAATAGCACATTGAAACGCAACAGAATGAATATGTCTGGCTGTTTTCAGACAAATTCTCAAATTATAAGGCATAAAAATATAAAACAAACAACAAGTGTACTAAGGTCTCGGACTGGTTACCAAGCGAAATAATTAAAAGAACCCCTAAATAAGATTAAATAATGGGCTTTAACGCCCTACGTCAAACATTGAACGCCTTGGAGCAATCCATTTCTTGTAATTTTTAGGTAACATTTTGCATTTTTGCTTCCAAAATAGCAAATCGCGGTGTATAAAATTTGATGCATTGCACCGCATTTCAAGCCGGAGGTCCATCAAATACGTAAAAAGGCACTATATATTTGAAACAAATATTTTCATTTTTTACGCTGTTTTGAGCAAGTTTCGTCAGAATGGGCGTGCAAATGTTTTTAGGAAAAATATAGCAAATATTAAAAAGCCGGAGATCCATCAAATTTTAATACCACGCGTCGGGTTTTCAAAACAGTTTCGTATCTTTAAAATAAATTTAAGAAAAATCTCTCTGAAAAATTACCACGTGGGTTACCAGTGCACTCCTCTATTCTGCTATAGTATCAGCTTATCCGTATTCTCCCCAATAATAGTACACGAAAGCTTACAAGGCGGCTATAGAAAGGCGGGGTACTAAAAATACAATTAGATCACAGGTAGCTTTGGTGCAAATCCTTATGCGCCCCGCCCAAAATAAATCAGTCTCTCTATACTGTATGTTGAAAATCGCGTATTTCCCTTGACAACCGCTAGGGTCTGTCAGGCCAAACATCAGAAAAAGCACTATGCTTACTATGACACAAAAACACCAAAGTTAAAAAATAAATGTATGAACTTTATGGCAACCATTGGGTGTAACAGCTGGGTTGTGCAATAGAAATATTTCACTTACGGAGGATAAATTTACCACTAATTATTAGCGCTGCAGCTACGAAACCTTACTACAAGTATCTTCCCGGGGCTTGATTTACTCCCAATATTATACTGAAATGCCGCAGAAAATTATTCACAAAATATCGCCTATCTCGCAGCGCAATTCTACTTCAATTGGTCCAGGCGGGTTCAGAGAAAATTCACGCACAGACCGTTGTATGGGGCAACTTAATTAACACTGGACTGGAGTTGTTCGCTCACAAATAACGCACTAAAATCATAAAATCACAACAAATAATTCACGATTCAGTTAAGCAGCACTACGCTGTCATGTAACTCAAACATTCCAAAAACCGTCTCCTAAACCCATCGCCAAGTCTTTTATACGCCCAAGAACTTAATTCCTGGAATTTTTGGAATTTTCTCCATAGTCAACAAAATTCTGAATTCTTAAAATTGGCCAGTTTTTCTGAATAACCATGAACTTAAGTGATGGTAGAAATTCGCAGAATTAACCGTTTTGTCAGAAAAGTTTTGGTTTTTACTACAAATTTTGAACTTAAATTTATCCTAAAATTTAATGAATCTAACTGTTTAGACTAAGTCCCCAATTTTCAAAACAAATTTGTTAGTTAAAATCAATTGATTTTTCTAGAATTTTGTGTTATGGCATAAAAATTGCAGTTTAAAACTACTTTAAACTTTAGATTTTTAGTAATTCCTGAAATATCCGATGTTTTGACTCCCTAGAATTGTTTCAAGGTCCTTCAATTCTGCGAATAATCAGTGCCATATAATTTCAAAAAGGGGATATTGACCATCCCTTTTAGTAAAATCTTGCTGGAACTTAGTATTAAGTACGCAAATTCACATTCCGTTCCCTTACCGCAATTCAACAACCCAAAAACTTCAAAAGATACCCTTAACAGGAATATAAATGTCGTAACATCACTGGAAATCGCTAAGCTCGGAATTCCTAGCAGAAAAATGTGTATATTCGTCAAAAACATAGCTCAAACCCTTATGTTTTGTCTTTCTGCCGGCACGAATTTTCTGAAATTCCAAGAATTACTCTTCGAAAAATTAAGAAAAGAGTATACCGGCAATTGTGCACAATTATAATTAATTACTGGCCACAATGGGGTTGAACAACGTTTTAAATTTTTATAAAGACCGTCGTATTACAAATAAATATTTCATACTAAATGAGTTACAGAAAATTATTCAAATTACCCTAGCCGACGTTTAATTTGAAGTCCAATTCTAATCCTATTCCGCCATAATTAGATGCTGGTTTAAGTATACCTCAATCCAAACAATATGACTTTTACCCAAGCACAAGCTATAATGAGCCGAATCATGCATTTAAAACACTGAAAAACAACTTAAACCAAGTCGTATATACAATACAGTGCTGTGCGTGCAATCAAACCAACATTTTTCCACACATCGCTCCAATGCTTTAAAACTTTATATCTGCACCAATGCAGCATAGCATATTCTACTTACAAGCATATATTATCTAGTGCTCAATTGCAAACACCACCAGGTGCACCATCCACTAGGTAATAGCAACCAGCAAAATCCACTCACAATAGAAATATATATACATCTACGCCAATATATATTTCAAGTACATATCAAACAAAGCAACAAAAAACAAAAAAATTATATTATAATCTACTTCGTCACACCCTCCCGGACTTATTTCGAACGAGCCCCTGCGAGTATGCACTTACCGCAAGCTATACAATCCTAAACTTACACCAGTAATCCGCTGACAACACATGGAAGTCGCTTATCCATATACTTTCTGAAAAGACAACAATAACTCAATGGAATTAGCGCTACTTACCAAACAATCATCGACTTCCTGCTAGTCGCGCATGGTCACCAACTGTAACGACTTCCGCACGCTTCGCCATGTAACCACCAAGTGTGCGCCAACTGTTCGACAACCGTCTTCCACTACACATCACTCAAAACTGATCGCTAAACGTTCGGTACCTTCGCCAGTACTCGACCAGTTTGATCCTTGAGTAAACACAATACTGAAACAAAACTTGATGTAAACGCAATAAATACATAACAAATGAAAACAAAAATCATGATGAAATGTACGGCCCCTTATTGGGTATGTGACGCCTAGCGTCCGATTAAGCATTTAATTGTTATATATTTCATAGCAAAAAAATTTCAAAAGAATCATACCTAAATCTATAATTATAAGTTAAGAAAATAAGATACCAGATAAAAACTTCCCACTTTAGTGACTATAAATTGGTTAAAATTTATGGCCTCCAAGTGGAGTAAAGATTCCAGTTGTTGAAAACGATTGCGATACGTAATTAAGCGCTTTTACACGTAGTAATTTTTTTACACGTAGTAATAAGTGATTTGAAATGAGGCTTGATGTAAATATAAGGCTGCTTCGGTGGTTCACGGACAACGACCCGTAGAATTTTTCAGGGTGGCTCGCACCCGCATCAAAAGAAGCCCCATTTCGTTTCAACCTCGCCATTTCGCTGGTATTAATAAATTCGGATCCGACAGCTCCACTCCGGTTTCACAAAATAGATCATGCTTATTAGATTCAGCAAGCAGAAACGAACTGGTGTTCAGCAAGGCGCAACTTAGCTTGGGATTCTGAACAAACTTAGCCTGAACTCCATTTTCCATAATGCTTAGCTTATCTTTGTTCCAGGACTCACTTAACCGTATCCAACAAAATTATTTGGTAATAATGTATGCTCATGTGTCATTAATTTTTTCACTAATTTTGGATCATCGATCCGCAAAACTTTTGCAGTGTCGCTAAAAACAAAATACCTGACTTACGACTAAGGCAATGCAAAATAATTTAAATCAGTGATTTTTTTGTCACAATCGGCATAAACAGTAGCACGAGTCAAAACCGGTAATATATTTTGTCGATGACGGCGTAGTTGTTGTTTAATTGTCCACAATCACATTCAGTACCAGCATAAGATATAATATAAATAATACGTTAAGCTATTAATTTCCGCGAGAATTGTCATTGTTAATTTTCAGTTGGAGCTCTGGAGTGGGTAAGCCAGGCACACACGCAGGTGTATGAACTGCTTAACACCCTGTGCCATCGGCTCTATGCACGCTTTAGATTCGCAACATTCACGAATCGCCTGGCGTAACAAAGGCTGGTCAAGAAAATGTAATGTATTGCAAACATAAAAATTCACTTTGCGTGCCCGGATAATTGTAACATTCACGCGGCGGTACTCGGACAGGAATTTCATTGCATGCAGCAAACCACATGCATCCGAGACAGGCAAGGACCGGACGAAGAAAATTATCATGTAATCTCGCTCGTCTCCCTGCCAGACATTAGCGCAACCAATTTTAAGATCAGGATATTGCACGCCTACTAACCGTAAGGAGGTTACCGTTTGCGTATTGGGATAAGCTATGTTAGTAAATAACTCAAACCAGCTTTCTAAGTTGAAAATCATTATTCACCGCTTTCATAATAAAAGTAAACCGCTAAAAATATTAGCAATAAAAGCTGTCACTCAGATAACTCAATAGAAATCCAATTCCAACTGTCCTGTGGTTAAACTATAACTGGGAGATTATTTAAAACAGAATATAAATCGCTTCAAAATCGACCCGGAATATATTTCTCTCGTCGAAACCTTACCAAATCAATTTGGGTAGTAGCTCGTCGTTTTGGAACTTGTATCGACAACTGTTTCGGATACATTGACAACACTTCTTGCCACCTACAATATTTAATACAGCCTAAATGTAAAGCACAGTATCAAATTTATGCGGTATGGGGCATAAAAACTGTGCGAACATTTGCTGAAACGTGCAAAAAATAATGTTTCAATGGCTGAAAAAGGCATTTTCAACTTTGTGTTATTTACTAACATAGCTTATCCCAATACGCAAACGGTTAAATTAATTTTCAACATTCGACAGACGAGAACAAATTTTCTAAGCAAGCATAGCACAAACGAAACTGTACTAGCAAAAATAACTCAACCAGAGTGAATTTTAGCTAAAACTGAGTGTGCCAAACTTTGTCGGCCAAATAATTTATAAATCAATTTGCAAAAAAACTGAAATTTGAGTGTTCATTCACACTGATTTCCCCATCAATATACGTTTTAGATTCATAGCATATTTTGGCCTACGTGTAACTTGTTCAAAACCTACAACGTTCCCTAGATACGACATCCTTTCGTGTTTGTTTTTCTGACTCATCCCACAAATACTAAGCGCGTAGTACACTTTGAATTTCCAAAGGATATAATCTCCAGTGGACCATTCGTGCGCCCAACCGTAGCGAGCGAGTAAAATTTACATATATCACTCTAAAATTCACTAGTTTATAATCTATCAACATATTCCACAATCTGTAAAAGTGTATTTTTGTACAAAAATTTGAGCTGAGACTCCTAGTTTTCTATCCTTACATACCACATGTAAGCGGCTTACCATCGTATTACATCCAAAGATTCAGCACGGACATACTGTACTTGGCTGTCAGCTGTGATACGTATAAGAATTTGGTTTGATGTGTTAATACATCAGCGGCAACAACTTCCGAAAGCTGCGTCATATCGATAGTTCCTTGCGGGATTGTATCAGGCTACAAAAACATAACCTAAACACATATTATTATGTAAACATACACAAAAACATAAATATACATCATTGTATATATAACAAGGTGCAATCGGAAATCCGACAAGAAAAATGTCGCATTTTGTTTTCAAAATTCGTTTAATTTAATATTTGTTATGTTTACGCCAATCTTCAAGCGTTTTTTGGGCTTAAACTGTTTGTATTAAAAATATTGAGAAATATATTTCAGCGCATTTTTTACCGGTATATACCTGATATGGATATGAGAGCACAATCTTTTTAATCCCACCGTTTCGCGGTTGAATATTTAAGCAGTAAAATATGGCATATTAACTGCAGAAACGTCCGTAACTTTAAAGCTGTGTTTGTGAGCCAAGTTCGGAGTTTCGCGAAGCGTTTTATGTTTTGTACTTTGGGGTTGAAAGGTGGATGTCCGTCCTTCAGTCCATCCGAAAAATCTCAGGAACCGTTGAACCAATTTTTTGATAAACTGGTTTTGAACGCCAATTATCATGGGGTGTTAACCTCGCATTGGAGTTTAAAAATTTTAAGCCGTTTATTAGCTACAGGCTAATTTTCATAATTTGTTAAGGCTAAATTAGGAGTTTCTACATTATTTCACTAATTATTATAGTTACAAGCAATCGTTTTTCACCACTAAAGGGTTTTTGGATGAGAGGACAAACCTCCAAAAACCGATAATTGAATAGTTACATAATACACGATGTGCATATTAGTTTAATTGACATGACAAAATTTGGACTTTTCAATTATTTCAATAATTATTAGGGTTACGAAAGGCTTTTGGGTGCGAGAAGATCTGAATAAATTGTTTACAAACCACTAAACTGTAAATTACGTAGTTAGCTAATAGAAAATTTGCATGTAAGCATAATCCGATAGGCCTAAGTAGGCGTTTTTCAACAACTCACTAATTATTTATAGGTTACACGCAATCCTACTTCTCCAGTAAAGGGGTTTTTGGATGCGAAGAATCTGAATAAATTGTCTACAAGCTTCCAAAACCGATACATCGAATAGGTTAGCTAATAGCTAATTTGCATATTTGCTGAATTGATAAGCCTAAATAAATGAACTGCTCTTTTTTAAATTATTTCACAAAAATTATTAGTGCTACTTGGAATTCTGTGTTCGAGGAATCTGTTACAAGTATGTTAACAAAACTATTGCAACTTTTACTTTCCACACCGATATAAAATCCACCTACGCTGGGCTTTCCAGCTTTGATAATATAGATTGAAAATATTACACAATCCAAACCAAAACAATCAAAACTACCTCGATTTGAACTTTACATGTTGATCCAAAGACCACTTTAGCTCGCCGTCGTCGTACAAGCAAAACCATCGCCGCTGCCAACGCTAAAACAATAAAAAAAACAACTACACAATTTCCACTTTACAATTTTCTTCGGAGCAGTTCGAAATTTCGATATAAATAACCAGCGCCCGTATTCTCAAAATGTGTGCGCATATCACCCAATAATTTGTTTTTGTAGTAAATTTTCAAACAAACAAACTACAGAAGCTGCGATTTCGAAAATTTGCATGCAGCCAGAGCAATTAAATTACAATAGTTTGCTAATTTTTCACACTTTACGGCCTTCAGTCTCAAAAAGCAAACGCCGAGACAGGTTCAGGTCCTACAAGACTAACCCGATTCCGCTGCGCAGGATTAGTGAAATCGAATATATCCGGTGCGATGCAAACAAAAATCCACGATTGGTTACTTTTCTTGTTGCCTGAAACAAAAAACACAAAGATATCAACTCAAACTAGTAAAAAATATCATAATCTATATCTATCTATTAAAGCTGGAACGCCCCACATACGTATTTTTGGCCATTTTCCAGCATTACTTTGTTTACAATAATTGATGTTCTATGAAACGAAAATTTGCAAAGAAATTTTTGTACTTTCGCTATTTTTGCGCATTGCGCAAAGCTGGCAACTAGTATTAATTTTGGGCAACTTTCCAGCATTACTTTGTTTACTATGAATTCTTAAATGTTCTGTGAAAAGAATATCTGCGTCAAGATGTATGTGCTCCGCGCTAACTTTTGCGCAATGCACAAAACCCGCTGCGTGGTAATTAATAAATGTAGCGAAGTAGAACACCGAACGAAGCTTCAAAAGCCCCCAAAAACGGATCTAAAAGCTCACAGAACTGTTCATATTTTCTACCCACAGAGTCGAAAAACGCAAATCCATCTGCCTGACCTGCTG
>JASANG010003128.1:0-13923 GCA_030248215.1 Enoplolaimus lenunculus
TAACCCCTAATATTAAAACCGTCTGTGCTAAGATTTTATAGACAAAAGCCATGCATAACCTGCAAAATGAGAGAATCGTCTACGGTAAGGCGCACAACGTCGGCTATGTATAGATCAGGGACGAATCGTTTTTCCATGCGACTGCAATAGAGAAAGCTTTAGCTTGAGAAAGGTTACGCTTATTTAGGAATATGCTTATACTACTGTTACGGCCCTATTCTTTGGATTGGACACCACATCAAACAACTTTATAGATTGATTTGCAGAGCCGTATGGCTCTGAATGGGCATATTTTGTACGGTTCCGCACAATGCCGGACAGCAGCAAAAGGCACGCATCGTTTCCAAACGGT
Organism: Enoplolaimus lenunculus; assembly: GCA_030248215.1. Taxonomy (NCBI): domain Eukaryota; kingdom Metazoa; phylum Nematoda; class Enoplea; order Enoplida; family Thoracostomopsidae; genus Enoplolaimus; species Enoplolaimus lenunculus. The sequence goes on from JASANG010003128.1 coordinate 353, forward strand.
GGCCCATGTATAGAACAGGACCGGAATGTTCTCCGGCGGGACTGTAATAGAGTAAGCTTAAGCTTTAGACCAATTTTTTGCTAAGGCTTAGGCTTAGGCTTACGCTTTAGGAATATGCTAATACTACTGTTCTGGTCATGTTCTATGTATTGGCCAAAAATGGTTATAAACATCATCATCACCAACTTGAAACTTAAAATTAATCCAATTTTTGCAATTTCAGCTCAAAAGAAGCCTTACGAAGAATGTGTGATTCCGTTGCTTCTAAAAATGACAGACGATGCTAATTTGCTCAATCAGCACGAACATCGGGTTACCCCCGAGCTGCCAGATTCAATTTCTTGGAACAAACTGGTCGAAATATTCATCGCGCTGAGCAAACAGGATTTCAGTAGCAAAAGTCTTCATGACACGGTTACAGAACTATATCCGGAACTCTATGACGAATTGGCGGATATAGTATGTTCTTTTTAAGATTTTTTACAGCAACATACTTACGTAACCGTATGCCCACAGCTTAGCCTAAGCCATTACTTGAGCCTAAATCTGTGTTTAGGCTATTATATAAGCCTAAACATTGGCCTGAACCATAACCTAAGCCGGAGCTTTAATGTTGCGGGGGGTGTACACGAGCAGACTTACTTTCGGAACCTTATTTTACAATTATTTATAAATTTGCAGCCTCTTAGAATAAAATGCTAATAAAAATGTATATATTTTACCTACAATAGTACAAAACAAAATAGCAACGAAATAGTGAACTTTTGAAAATTGTAATAATCGATTTTTGTAAAGATCAGGGGCGGAACGTTTTTCTGTGGGACTGCAATAGAGTCAGCTTAAAACTTTAGACTATTGTTTTTCTTGGCTTAGGCTTAGACTTAGGTATAGGCTCATTCTTACGCTTACGCTTAGGCTTAGGCTTAGGAATATATATGCTCATTCTTACGCTTATAGGCTTAGGCTTAGGCTTAGGAATATGCTTATAATACTGTTCTGCCCCTGTTCTTTACATTGGCCGAAATTTCAAAACTAAATGTTTAATTTTTTAGTTTCAACTATTTTGCGGCGACGGTCACGGTGGCGTTCTGATTTATACTGAGCCTCAAGGATTAGGAGACGGTCATCATGTTGTATTCACTCTTCCTGACTTCAGTGGAATTGGATCACACGATGGACACGTAACTCTGGGATCCGATTATGACACTTTCGCAACAAGTGAAAAAATTGGAAATGAAATCACACGCGAAGTTGAAAGTTCGACGAATTTCTCTGAGGATATAAGTATTCAGTCAGAAAGTGGACAAGAAGATAATTTGGAAAACTCAACAGATGAGAACAGCGAAAATGTCGAGAATGGATCTGAAAACAGCGATTCAAAGGAAGAAACAAACGAACATAACAGCGGTACAAAATCGAGTTCAAGTGAAAGCGAAGATGAATCAAATGAGAATCGTGGAAAGGGCAAAAATCCGAAAATCCATGGCTCGAGCAGTTCGGAAGACAGTTGTGGAAATGACAAATCAAGCAATGGTAAGAATAGGGGGTCGAACAGAAATTCGGAGCACGAAAACAGCAAAAGTGGCGAAAAAGGTTCGTCGTGGTGGATTCTGTGGTGGAAAAAGCACAATCACGGCAAAAAATCAAACGATGAAAATTGGAAATCAAATGAAGACAGTTCGAAATCAAATGAACAAAATGGGAATTGGGCCAGTTGGCGGAGAACATTGTGGCGACACAATCACAATAAAAACAATGATGAATGGATGAAAAAATTGCGAAACAAATGGTCGACCAAAATTGGACAATCAAATGAAGGCGCAGGTTGGCGAACCTGGTGGAGAAAGCTGCATCGAGATCACAGTCATTCGTGGAATGAAAAGCATGAAAATGGTGAAAAAGTTAAAGACCGCAAGTATAAATGGATTCTCGATTGGAAAAGCGATGATGGACATCATAGCCATTCTTGGGATGAAAAGCATGGAAATGGTGAAAAAATTGAAGACCGCAAATATAAATGGATTCTCGATTGGAAAAACGACGAGCTCAATGGTGACTGGAGTGAATGGAAGAAAGATGGAAAACAAAGTGAAAATTCTGGCGGGTGGCAGCGATGGTGGTCTAGTGATAAGCTTTCAGGTAGCGGCGAAGAACAAGGACACGGCAACAGCTGGCTTTCTAAGTGGAAGTTGTGGGGATCGAAGAAGCACAACAAGACTAGCGACAAATTGGGAGTTGAACATGAAAATCATGGTGAAAAGAATGAGCAATCAAACGAAGGATCGTGGATTTCAAGTTGGAAGTTCTGGAAGAACAAAGGTAACGGAAAACATCAAAACGAGCACACGGGGGAATCCGGAAAAACAAAGGATGGTAAATCGTGGTTCTCTAAATGGAAAATGTTTAGTAGCGAAAGTAACGAAAATTCAGCCCAAACTACAAGTGAAACCAACACTGATGAAAAACAATCTTGGGTTAAGTGGGGGTCTGGCAAAATAGACGGAAAGTTCAAACGAAAACACAGCGAAGAACAAGAAAGCAATTCCGCCAGCAACAAAAAGGAAGGTAACTCGTGGTTCTCAAAATGGAAAATATTTGGCAGCGAAAGTGACGATAATTCAGCCGAGACTACAAGTGAAACCAACATTGATGAAAAACAATCTTGGGGCAAGTGGGGTTCTGGCAAAGTAGGCGGAAAGTTCAAACGAAAGCATAGCGAACAGCAAGAAAGTAATTCCTCGAGCTCGGAACAAGATGGCAGTGCAGAATCGAAGGCTGCTGATAAATCCCACTGGACATCACGGTTCAAGTTTTGGTGAAAAAATCGTAAAAGAATGCTGGTGACTGGAAATTCGTCTAAGTAGATTTGAATTAGTTATATTTGTGCATTAATAGAATAAGAATGCAATGCTAACCACTCACGTAAAAACCATAAACTTACGTTTGAATAAAATTTAATCTCGAAACAGTTAAAAATTGAAACATTGTGAACGTCGAGTGATTGGTTTACTGTACGAAATTCTTTAGTTGTCCGTAAGGTTTATCTATCTAATTAAAGCTGGAACGCCCTTTATACGTATTTTGGGCAACGTTCCAGCCGATTTTTACATTCGCATGCAAATTAATCATACTAGTCAACGTGGTTGCGAAATTTCAACTCTATATTTTTAAAACTTTTTATGAATGTGCTCTAATTTGCATATTTATGCAGTCTGGTCTCTTGTTTATATATCAAACAACCAATGAAACAGCTGAAATGCTGTCCAAAATACGTATGTGGGACGTTTCAGCTTTAACAATAGAGATAACTAGCAACATATAGCTTTAAATCGAAGATTGTTTATGTAAGTATTGTCTGCAATAGAGTAAAACTTAAGCTTTAGACTTTTTTGCTTAGGCTTTAGGCATGGGCCTTAGGTTTTGTATATATGCTTATGCTACTGTTACGGCCCTACACATTGGCTTCAACAGCTAATTTTTGATACACGCAAACAATTGTTGAATTCGAACGGGACACGGGCATCCGCAAACGGTGTTTCGTTTTGGATTTGGGGCCCATGTATTGAACAGGGCCGGAACAGTAGTATAAAAGCATATTTCTAAGCCTAAGCCTAAGCCTAAGCCTAAAGCCTAAGCCTAAACAATAAAGTTAAAGCTTAAACTGACTTTATTACAGCCTCTCCGGATAACGATCCGGCCCTGTACTATACATGGATCGGATTTGGAATGAGAGTTCGTGCTATACCTAGTGTTCATTTTCAACTGGCTGCCTCTGCTTGAGAAATTGAGACACAATATTTTGTATTCCTTTTATTTTTCCATTTAAACAAAACTTTAATACCAACCAAACAGGGTGTTACCGGAATTATAAAATGCCGCAAACGAAACCGTGATCGAAAAGTTAAGCAATACCGTAACCGGAGCCGGTACCGGAGAGTAAAAATTCTTGTTACGGACAAATTGATTTTTAAAATAATATACCATTTTTTTAAAATTTTCGAAAAAAATTTTCAATACCGAAAATACCGGAAAATTCCGGTGAAAAACGCCTGATTTCACTATAGGAACTGGAATTCCTTTTGCACCCTGCGGCGAGATTTTGAAACAATCCCCAATTATAGACCAAGGACACGATCACCAAGTTTGTACAAAGTAATACTGCGCACAGTGTGTATAGAGCCCACAAGAATGTTTTCTTTAAGTTACATCAGTGCTTTCACAGTTGAGATTTTGTAATAAAATTTGCAAAATCGTTGCAATTTTGACATACCGGAAATTGCGTACGGTTAAACTATGCTCAAAAATAGGTATAGTACGCTAATCAAACCTAAAGAGTGTGACATAAAGTAGGATTCGCCAGGCACTTTCAAACAGTTGGGAAGTCGGCCATATTTGTCGACACATATGCGGCCGGCTGCCATACAACACAATATGCATTGCATATACTGCGTGTGTACAAGGACAGGCATGTCTCACATGCTTGAGGAACACTTTAAAACTGGAAAAAACGAAATATGAATTAATATTTCTACTTATGTCAAAAACTACCAAGTATTATTAGGTAATATGTTATCAGAAATCATATTCTGCTGCGCAGTGCCGGAGCAGGCATGTGCGGGGGCTCTGCTCAAATTCCGGGGTGTGGGTCTCAAATTCGCGAGCGAGAAGCCAGATGCATTTTAAAACTTAAACGGTTTTTGTTTCAACCGGATAGGGTGGGGGCGTATTAGGGGTGTCTCCCCCAAATGTGGGGCTTGAGGGGTGGCTGCTCCGGCCCTGCTTCTGTTTGCAAGTAATGATTTGACTACTAGAGCCTGTTCCAATGTTGAAGAGTATATACTTAGCTAGTGGTTGCGCGACGAATGTTTCGTGTTGCACAATGATCGAAAAAGCACGTTTTCAAACTAATATCAAAACAATAATATCTGTGACATGCGGATGCATTGATGCAAAATAAACCTAATGCTGATGCATATCGGTTAAATACTGATGCATATGTAGTGCCTTCAAATGCAGTAACAGTAAAACATGGAAGAACCAATATACATTAGTGTAATGTTGAGGTTCTTGTAAGCATGCGATACATGCTAGTCCTGGTGCAAATGCATTTTATGCATGCACTGCATACTGTATAGTATGCTTGCCGGCAGCATACGGTCGACACATATAGTCGACGGTACAAGTAGTTGAGAAGCCGGCTACGTGGCGCAGTGGTAATAGCGTTCGCCTGACGCGCATAAATTCGCTAGTTTGAAACACCCATAACCCGCGTTTCCATCCTGTCTGCCTAGGTAGGAACCGGGACATCAGACCTTTCAACTAAGCAGCTGGAAAAGCGGGCTTCCGGAACGGGGATCGAACTCTCAGCCTACGGATCCTTAAGCGAACACTCTACCACTGTGCCACGCTGCCCGCCTCTCCAACTGCATGTTTCGTCGACTTTATATGTCGACCATATGCTGCCAGCTAGCATACATACAGTGCACTGCACTATATTGCATGTGCTCATAATGGACAAGCATGTCTCACGTGCTTACAGTTCCTACCTAACTGATAATTCTCATAGGGTATAAACACTTGAAAACTGTGCAGCTGATTGTGAGGTGGCGTAGCTCAGTGGTAGCACACTGGACTGAGAATCTGTCGCGAAACCTCGTAACAAGGCCCCCCATGTTCAGCTGCAAAAACTCAGAACTGAAAACCGTCGTACCCTCGGGGGCGTAACCTCAGTTTGAAGTCAAGTGACGACCTTGCAGAAAAACCTGACCAGGGTACAACCGGAGGTCTGCCTCCGGCTCCGGCAGAAAATCGGCCCCCGGCTCCGGTAGAGTTTTTGCCGGAGATTCCGGCAATTTCGGTAGTAAAATTTTGCACAATTTTGCAAAATTTAGCAGTTTAGTGCGTTTCGTTTCACTTTTGTCACAATTTTCAGGAAAGAATTTCTGAAGTTTCGCAGAAAATTAGCGTAAAACCAAACAACCTAACAACATACTGCATGTATTCGCTAAAATTAACTAATTAACCATCATTTTTACTACCTAATTTCCCCTCACCTCCGGCTTTGGCTACGGCTCCTGCTCTGGCAAGTTTCGTTGACTTCCGGCTCCGTCTTTTTTCACCTCTGGTTGCACCCTGCTTGGTTGGTATTAAAGTTTTGTTTAATTGGAAAAATAAAAGGAATACAAAATATTGTGTCTCAATTTCTCAAGCAGAGGCAGCCAGTTGAAAATGAACACTAGGTATAGCACGAACTCTCATTCCAAATCCGATCCATGTATAGTACAGGGCCGGATCGTTATCCGGAGAGGCTGTAATAAAGTCAGTTTAAGCTTTAACTTTATTGTTTAGGCTTAGGCTTTAGGCTTAGGCTTAGGCTTAGGCTTAGAAATATGCTTTTATACTACTGTTCCGGCCCTGTTCAATACATGGGCCCCAAATCCAAAACAAAACACCGTTTGCGGATGCCTCTGTCCCGTTCCTCGTTGCCAATTAAACAATTGTTTGCGTGTATCAAAAATTAGCTGTTGAAGCCAATGTGTAGGGCCGTAACAGTAGCATAAGCATATATACAAAACCTAAGGCCCATGCCTAAAGCCTAAGCAAAAAAAGTCTAAAGCTTAAGTTTTACTCTATTGCAGACAATACTTACATAAACAATCTTCGATTTAAAGCTATATGTTGCTAGTTATCTCTATTGTTAAAGCTGAAACGTCCCACATACGTATTTTGGACAGCATTTCAGCTGTTTCAGTGGTTGTTTGATATATAAACAAGAGACCAGACTGCATAAATATGCAAATTAGAGCACATTCATAAAAAGTTTTAAAAATATAGAGTTGAAATTTCGCAACCACGTTGACTAGTATGATTAATTTGCATGCGAATGTAAAAATCGGCTGGAACGTTGCCCAAAATACGTATAAAGGGCGTTCCAGCTTTAATTAAAGATAGATAAACCTTACGACAACTAAAGAATTTCGTACAGTAAACCAATCACTCGACGTTCACAATGTTTCAATTTTTAACTGTTTCGAGATTAAATTTTTTATTCAAACGTAAGTTTATGGTTTTTACGTGAGTGGTTAGCATTGCATTCTTATTCTATTAATGCACAAATATAACTAATTCAAATCTACTTAGACGAATTTCCAGTTCGGATCACTACAGTAGGACCGCTCAGCAAAATCAAATCAATGTTTTGGACGTGTTCTGGCGGCCCCTTGACCCACAAAATAGTGTTGCTTTCCATGTGGTCCTTACACAGCAATGATAGTACCTCATACATTTCATGACGGATCTGGAACTTGTCGCACAACGCACCCTAGACGGAAGTCCATTAAAGCATATCATTTCTGGAGCTGAAAGGAAAAACCCAGAAAAATACGTCTAAACTCGAGTAGTATGAAATAAGGTTCTCCATTTAGTAAAACAGGGACTTTAACTGATTCTAAGTGGATCAATTAAAGTTTATCAAACAAATTTCAGTAAAATATGTACTATCTAAAATCTTAAACTTAAAATATAGCTTAACTAAACTTGAATATTAGTTTTACTAAAACTTAAACTTAAAATATAGCTTAACTAAACTTGCATATTAGTTTTACTAAAATTTAAACTTAAAATATAGCTTAACTAAACTTGAATATTAGTTTTACTAAAACTTAAAAGGGTGGACGGACTAACTAAACTAGAATTTTAAGTTTTACTTAAACTAACATGTTTTTAAGTTTAACACGAGCTTATTGAGCGAAGCGAAACTCAGTTTCGCGAAGCGTTTTATGTTTTGTACTTGGGGGTCGAAAGGTGGATGTCCGTCCGTCCGTCTGTCCGACTGTCCGTCTGTCCGTCCGAAAAGAATCTCAGGAACGGCTGAACCGATTTTAATAAACTTTTTTGTTTGAAAGCCAATTATCCTGGGGTGTTAACCTCGCATTGGGGTTTGAAAATTTTAAGCCGTTTATTAGCTACAGGCTAATTTGCATAATTAATTAAGCCTAAATTAGGACTTTCCACAATATTTCACTAATTATTACAGTTAGAAGCAATCTAATTTTAGCATTAAAGGGTGTTTGGGTGCGAGGAATCTGGGTAGACTGTTTACAAATCTCCAAAACGGATAATTGAACAGTTAGCTAATAGATAATTTGCATATTAGCATAGTTTATAAGCCTAAATTAGGACTTTTTACAATATTTCACTAATTATTAAGGTTAAAAGCAATATAATTTCAGCACTAAAGGGTTTTAGGTGCGAGGAATTTGAATAAATTGTTTACAAACCTCCAAAACCGATAATTGAATAGTTAGCTAATAGCTAATTTGCATATTAGCTTAATTGACCAGGCAAAATTAGGACATTTTAAATTATTTCAATAATTATTAAGGTTAAAAGCAATATAAGTTCAGCACTAAAGGGTTTTTAGGTGCGGGTTATCTGAATAAATTGTTTAAAAACGTCTAAAACCAATAATTGAGTAGTTAGCTAATAGATAATTTGCATATAAGCATAGTTGATAAGCCTAAATTAGGCGTTTTTACAATGCTTCACTAATTATTAGGGTTACAAGCAATCTAATTTCAGCAATAATGGGTTTTCGGGTGCGAGGAATCTGAATACATTGTCTACAAACCTTTAAAGGCTATTATCGTATAGGTAGATAATAGATAATTTGCATATTTGCTTATTTGACGAGGCAAAATTAGGACTTTTTGAATTATTCCAATAATTATTAGAGTGGCTGAAAGGTTTTTGCGTGCGAGGAATCTGAGGAAATTGCTTGCAAACCTCCAAAACCGATAAATGAATAGTTAGCTAATAACTAATTTGCATATTACCTTAATTGCTTACGTGTGTTCGAGCTTCGCTCAATAAATGTAGTCCCACTACGACTGGTGTAAACTTATTTTTAGTTTAACCCTCAATGGCCCGACAGTCTACATATGTAGACATAACCAGTTCGACAATTGATTGTTCGGCAGGTGCTATAGTTAAGAATCTATTGTTTAATTTCCATCGATAATTATTCTGTTATAGTAGTATAAAAACTTATAGCATTGTGGGAACAAAAGTTTGCTGTACAGTGAGTCATATACCTATATAACCCGACCGTCTACATATGTAGACAGATGTTGATTTGATCATAGTGTGAGTTTTGACAAGAATTGGAACGTTTTGTTCTTACACACGGTTTTGTATGGTGAGGTAAAGTCAGGGAAATGTCAGGTTTGCATAAATTATCTTTGACTGAGGTCGTACGACGTGTATTAGAACCAAGTGATTCAGAGACAGAAGATGACAAACCGGACGACAATAGTTCAAATGACGACTCAGAATCAGTTGAGTTAGGTCAATGCAGTAGTGAAGAGGCTGCTATTTATGAGCAAGATAGTGATGGTGAATTACAAAAACAATCGGACGCATCTAGTAGTGAGTTGAGCGATATGGACGAGACTTCTAGTGGAAGTAATGTGTTTTTGTCAGCGACGGGTGTTGAGTGGCATTCTACAACACCGCCTGTCCGTGTGTTAGCTAGAAATATAATTCGCTTTCGCGAAGGCACTGCAGTAAACCCTACAACAGAGTCACAAGCATTTTATCTTTATATAAACGAGCCCATTTTACATACAATTCAGCGACTCACTAGTAGGCGACTGCGGGCGCGCAATTTTTCAACGCTACCATTGTGCGAGCTGAAAGCTTGGCTTGGGGTGTTAATCAGAGCTGGTGCAGATCGCTATAACATGTCTCCTGTGGCTTCACTATTCACCAAAAACGACAGCAGGCCCTTTTACCGCTGCGCGCTGTCAAAAAACAGAATGAAACAGTTGCTGGAAAATGTAACATTCGACAACAAACTGACTCGCCGGGAGCGTCAAAAAAGTGACAAAATGGCTGCTATACGAGATGTTTGGGACCTATTTCAGTCCAACTTACGTCTTCATTATATACCGTCCGAATCACTTACAGTAGATGAACAGCTCTACGGGTATAGAGGATATGCACCGGGGCGAGCGTACATGCCGGCGAAACCTGCTAAGTACCGTTGCACAACGCATTCATTGTCATGAAACTGAACGGATATCAAAAGTCACGCAATGTTTTCATGAAAAAAGTAGCCGAACAACTAGCGCAAGACAATATGATCAAACGTTACAGTAGTGAAAAAATTTACGCAAAATCAAAGGATTCATTTATGGCTTACGGGCTGCCTCAAAAGCGAAACGAACCTTCTACATCTGGTAAACCGACCAAATGTCAGGTCACAAGTTGTCGCAAATCTACGAGATTGAGCTGTTCGTCATGTGGAAAACGAGTGTGCAAGGACCACATGAATCGCACCATAACGTGCAACGACTGTGCTTAACTGGACAACGCGCCCGCAGTGGGAGGCTGGACGGGGAGCGGGTGGAACTCCGCCAGAACACTAGTTCTGACTGTCTCAAGCCAGTTAAAGGAGGAGAGCACCCTGAGATAAGCCAAAACTAACGCTAGTTGTGTTGTCTACATATGTAGACCGTTGGGCTGATTAAGGTGAAAATTTTGCCGGGCCGTTGAGGGTTAAGTAACAAGTGCAGCCCAGAAATTACATGAATCTAAGAGTTCGTTAAGTTTAGCTTAAACTGAAAATATGTAAGGTTTTAAACAAGTCTAAGCTTAAACCTACCTGTTAGTTTAGTTAATCTAGAATGTTACTTTAATACTGCTGGTTTACCAAGCTTAAATCAAGTTAGTTTAAGCTTTTAGAGAGTATAATTAAATGTCTATATTCGAGCAGAAGTTTGCCAAACTTTTGTTGAAGAGGACCATGGAATTAAAAACTTATGTTGCAAAACTCACCAACGCTTATCAACTCGGCTATTCGGACACGGCTATAGCATATGTTATGGGTTGAGTGATTACAGAGGGTCGAGTCGAACAAAAGTTTAAGTAAAAAAATTTTTCTCAAAAATTCGACAAACAGGAACTTTACGTGCTATTAGCTACTTCACAGAGCAATAGATTTTTTAGAAAAAGTAGTTCTTATGGTTTTTAAATTTCAACAAGTATAAAATTCAAATAATGCATGAGCCAGATTAAATTCAAGTGAGCTGGCGACTGGAAGGGCAATTTCATTCCAGGCAACGTACAAAATTCCTAATAATTTTTTTCAGTTGGGAAACTGAAAAAATATGAATTTTGCGCGTAGTCTGGAATGAAAATCACTTTCCGTTGTGACCTTAACGTGAATTGATGTAGCTCATTCATTATTTGCGTTTAAAACGCTTATAACTGTTAATTGTTTTGCGTTGGTGTCGGGTTTACTCTGTTATTGAACTGATATGTTTATCGATATAAAACCAGAAATTTGATTCATTTATAACATTTGCTTTCTGTTTCAAATTTTGCATTTATTTCTTTTAAATACTAAAATAATACCACCATTCGTTTTATACCTTAAACTATTAGCGCTTGCTTAAAAGTTCAAATATAAAAACGAAAATGGCTAATTTTGATGTATTGCTAATGTTAGCCTTTATTCTGTGCGCTTTTCCGTTACTTGCGACTGCTGAAAGCGATTGGGCCTTGGAAGCGCCAGAATGTTTGCATGGTGCAATGCGATGTTTGGAACAAGCGGTACAGTTAGTTGGATATGGTTGGGAGGAACTAGTAAAGGGCGAAGGCGATCCGCATTCGTCTATTATGTTGGCGTTATACTGTGGCGAACTGGAATATATTCGTGACTGCAGTACTAACAATGGAACAAAGTGTGAGATTGTAAGCATCGCAGCGGATATCTATGGCGCTATGTGTAGCACAGGTGAAGAACTCATACAACATGGGTCATGTCTTGTGAAACTGTCTGACAACAATGAACTGTAAGTGGCAGCTATTGTCAAGTTTCATGCGACGCTGTAATCCCAACGTAAACTTTCATGCCGAATCAAAATCGAACTTGTCCAGCCAGCCATATATATTGAACATTTGCTTGTGGTGGTGAAAACATTTTGTAAAAAAAGATAAAGTCCCTAATTTTTCCCAGAAATTTTATGTGATAAAATGATAAGGTCTTCACCTTACAATTTTTCCGATCAGAAAGTTTTTTGGTGATAAAATGGTACCTAAGGTTTCTGCCTTACAATTTTTGCGTTTCATGACATTTGCCACCCCGTCCCTTCATCAGAAATTCCTAGATCTACCGCTAGTTGTCACAATGAGTCACCAGTTAATAATTATACATTGCGGTGGTTCTTGATGGAAACTGATGATAACGTTTAATGGTTTTTTTTATTTCACCATTACTTTGAAATCAGTCTCGAAGTCAATTGCAGGAGTTTGGCCAACCCATATATCCCACCAAAAGCAAAGAGAATCAAACTTGATTTGAAAAATGTCCTCAATGATGTGCATACAAGCTGTTTGCACGGCCAATAAAACTATTAAACACTATTAAGGCTAGGCTCTGGCATAGCGAACTGCTGCGATTTATTCGGCTGGCGGCTCGGCCCCGGCCTGCTAAGGCCCGCGGGCCCAAAATATGGGCCTGGACACGGCCAGGGTCAGTGTCGACCCTGGCTACTGCTTCGCCTTAGGTGTAAAATTAGGCAATGTTTCGGCTTTAGACTTAGGTTTACAATTGGACTTTTAAACGTATACGTTCTGGCGTAGGCTTAAATAGAGACTGGCGGTGCCGTAGCCTTAGATTTAGGCTCTGATTTAGACGTAGGCTCGTAATCGAGCAAGAATGTTTCAATATAGTTGAACCGACCAATGTTTTCAGTGTCTGGATCGATTACTAACACTATGTATGCGCTCTTTAATATACACTGGTTAAATCGTCAGATTTACAACGCCTACTTTGAAGCAATACCAAATCTAGAGAAGGGCGGAAAGGGAGCGAATGCCCCCATCAGAAATTTTTTTGATAAAATGGTTAGGTAACTTACCGTTTTCCTATTAATCAGACAGTTGTCACATGTATAGCATACAATTAAAATTACTTTACGTTACCTTTGCCAGCCGACCTTCCGTTAGAAATTTCTGGATCCGCGGATTCGCCGGTGCCATAATGTCAATGTATGCTAGAAAGCTGTTCAAAATACGTATGTTGGGCGTTTCAGATTTAATATAGGCAAATGTACTTTCAGGAACGATCTTTTACTTGAATGCTCGTCTGCGGTCGAGCAACCTTTATTAAATCAAACAAACGCGTTGCTGAATTTGCCGTCAATCCGTGACGCGGCTGAAAAAGTTTTGACATGTGAATTTATGGACACTTTGCATGATTGCACTGCGCCTGTTTTCATCGAAAGTTGCAATTATATTCCAGATGAAAATGGAATTACGACCATTGAACGGTTTGCATTTGACACAGTTGTCAAAACGCTTAACCCAAACATTCCCGATTTTGACCAATGCATTACCACAAATGCTTAGGCATAGTGTCAAAAATAAAAAGCACTTTATTTCGTTTGTGTTAACGGTCAAAGGCAGGGTGTAACCGGATATTCGTTTCCGTTTCCTGTAAAAATCGGTGTCCGTTTCCGTTTCTAACGGAAACACTGTTAATATTTTTACGTTTGAAATATGTCGCC
>JASANG010002218.1:0-13913 GCA_030248215.1 Enoplolaimus lenunculus
TACTGACCCAGCAGAAACCGTTACGGCCCTAAAAGTAAACAACATGGGCCAAACACCTGGCAATCAATATTTCAGATCAATTTAAATCAAATTAAGCGTGAATTTTTGAAATTGTACAAAAAAGATCTTGAAGAAACAATCAAATTTCATACAATCGGTGACTATTTTCGACTGTTGCTGAAGATTCTTGAAACGGCAAAATAATGTTGTATTTTTAAATGTCACATTTTAAAAGTTATATTTTGTATTGCATAAGTTTTGTTCGAAAACCGTTTCCACATTTATACTTACTTGCAGCTGCAATTTTATATTTCCTAAAACGTAAACAATTTTTATACGTATATATGACCGAACATACGAGTCGACGAGTTAAGATATCACCCGTTTATTTTGGAATATTAATACATGCTACACGCCGTTTACACGATGTATCAGATGCTGTCAGTTACAATCGATATACAAATTTCATTTTTAAATTTGGCCCCAACGCGTCTAAATTTTTCGTTCCATGTTGCCTGCAAAATTATGATAAATTTGTATAAAAAAAAGATTCCAATAAATAATCAAAATCGTTCAAAATTTGCATCTACACCCAAAATAAATTGTCTTGTATTCAAGAAATATTGTATAAAATTTAGACTATTATGTCTTGATACAGACTCCAAACCTTTATGTCTTGAATTCAACAGTTTTATTTCTTAAATTTTTCAGAAATATTGGCCTAAAATTTTGTGCAGTTGAATGTCTTAAATGTTAGACTTTGTTCTATGAAAGATCAAAAATATATTTCTGAAATATAAGACAAATATGTCTGAAATAAAACACAGAGATTTGCAAACCGGCTCCAAAATTAACGACTATTAAAGCTTAACCCAACACCCTAATTCTACACTGTAAGAAATGTTTAATTAGGTTGGGAGCTTTCTGATCTGAAATGAAGAAATTTGTCTCTTATCAATTGGAAATAGCAATTTCTTTAAAATAAGACATTTATCGTTTAAGTTTTAACCATTTAAGAAACGAAATTCTGAGCTGTTTGATGCTATTAATGTCTGAAATATGGAAAGACATTTATATATGTCTTGAAAATTTAAAAAAGTAGAAGTCTTAAAATTTTAAGACAATTTATTTTTGTGCGCACACTGCAAAAAATGGTAAGTCAAATTGACTTCCTCCGAAATAGGTCAATTTCGACTAAATTTGATTCACTGAAGCGCACGTTTGACTCAGGCGGAGTCGAATTTGTCTCAGTTTGTGTAGTCAGGAAAAGTCTATTTCGGAGAGAATCAATTTGACTCGTTTTTGCGACGTATGCAATATTTCTGCCCCCTTTATTTAGAGGGGGGTACAATGCGAATGACACTACATGTATCCGGCAACAAATTGCTTCGCTTAATATTTAATTTACTGTAGTGACCCGAATAAGATGGGGACTGATATTTATTTGGCCTCTCAAGAGGGTTCCCCCTGCTATATTGGGTTACGGACTGTTATTTATTTTGAACCCGCCCTCCGCCACCCTTCGTTGCTGATATATCTCCGGCATTGCAACTATACGTTGAATTAAACGTGTGTTTGTTTTGTATCAAAAGCTTGAACGACAACTTTATTTGGTCCTGGAATCATTAATGTGCTATGATTAGGAATAATTGACATTTATGCACTCTAATTAAGATTTAGGGACTCTATCCGCCTACGGACTTTTATTAGGGATACGGACTCCTATTGATTGGGACTCAAATTGGGGAAACCCTCTTATTATCTCCTCTTATTCGGGTCACTACAGTAGGGTTATTGAATGTGACAGCGACCCTTCTCAAAACAAAGGGGATGGTCGGCCAAAAGCGCAACGCCCGGTGGTACATTTTGTACCATATCGAACCCAAAGAGTTGCACACTCTTGTATCATGAACTCTTTCTAATATTACTGGGAAGTTTTGGCCAGATTTCAATATTACAGGAGTTCTAAAATAATCAATATTTCCAAAGTTTGTACTATTAACTAAGTCGCTGATGAAAGTTTGAACTTTTGATATATGTGCATATACCTTTTTTTGTCAATACCGTTTTCGACTAGGTTAAATATTAATCATTAAACACCAGACCAGTTGGTTAATTCTGGTTTAATAAAAAAGATGCTTGTTTTAATACAAACAGCATAGTGAATAATACCTGATGCTGGTTCCGGTTAAGTTTCCGGCATACATTATAATACCATATATTTGTTGCAATCTTCGTACAACAACACCGGTCATTTACAGGATATTTTCAATAACACCAAAACGAGCCCCCTCATGTATTGTTCTAAATTGGTCTATAAATGTTGTGATCGCCACCCGTTAATATTTTTGATAAAGTTGCACCGGAAGATAGAATCCATTTCCCAAAACTGCCGTAAAATCCGTAAGTTTGCAGTTGCTAATCATACGGACGTTATGGAAAACGGAATATTGCTTCCGTGCATGTCGGCCGTAATTTACCAATGTTTAGCTATCCAATTAATAAATGTTCAATGCAATTACAGCTAAACACGCAAACCTTCGATTGTACCCTGATGCTACTTTTCAAACGAATCCTGATTGGCTATTATAGAAGCGTTCTGAACGTTTACTTCAGCGGTATTCTATACAATAACCTGTTTTTCTATGGTTAAATTGTCGGCATTGTATATATTAACCTGTAAAAGTTAACCCTTTCTCACATGAATATTTTCTATTTCCCCTGAGACCTACTTTTATGCTAGGATTCGAACTCCAGTGACTGGAGTGGGAGGCGTATATCTTCACCACTGAGCTATAGGAGCTTGACGCTCGAGCCGGAGGGGGCTCTCACGTCTTGTGGTGATTTAGTACTATGTATACGTGTTGCAATTGTTAAACACGGTGCGATATATAATATTTAACGTATATACACTGCGCTGAGTTGCCTATAGGCGACTCAATGTGAGAAGGGGTTAAACCAATTTAAGAATTATACTAATTTTACAGCATTTTCTAGTTTTTTATTTTTATACTTTAGTACTTACCCTAATTGATGTGTATGACTAAAATTCAAATTACGTAATTGGGCCGTTGAGAATTAGTGAAATATATAATAAAATAGTAAACGTACCCTGTAAATTGCACTGGGTTGATTTTAACTCAGAACGAGTTGTTGAATCCACTCAACTCAGGAATAACCAGAAATAACTAATTCTCTCTCGGAGTTGATTATTCAACTCACTAGAATTTCGTGTGTATTATTTTGAAACGTAGTGAAACGCTCAAAATTAACCAAATATAGCTAGAAAATTTAAAGTTCGCGCAGTATCCCATGACATTTAACTCCAGTAAAAAGGCACATAGTTCTTGTACACTTCCCTCCCATATCTCAAATTAAGGCCCTCAAGCTTAGGCTTATGCTCAGACTTAAAACTTAGGTAAAGCCTTTTACAAAACCTAAATCTAAAGTTCAGGCGTAAGCCTAATCGTATGCCTAACTCTGCGGGTAAAGTGTACCATTAGTTTGGCTTCAGACGAGTTGCGCTTTGCAATGAGCTACAAGATACCTTTTAATAACCAGATGGACATGAAAACGAAAAAATACTACCGGTCGAAGAAAAACGAAATGATGTTGCTATTAAGCGAAAACGCCCTGAACTCTAAGACATTATACCTATTTTGCTCGAAATAGCCATTGTGACTGTATAACAATCAATTGAAAAAACAAACGCTAAACTAGTAAATAAATTGTGTATCGCGGAAAATCCGTTTAAATTCATACATGATGTATAGAACACGGCCGGATGGTTTGCTGCGGGACTGTAATAGAGCCAGTTTAAGGTTTAGACAAACTTTTTTGCTTAGGCTTAGGCTTATTAATAGGTTTATCCTTACGCTTAGGCTTTGGCTCAGGCTTATTAATAAGTTCGTCATTACGCTTAGACTTAGGCTTAGGCTTAGACTTAGGAATATGCTTATACTTCTGTTCCGGCCCTGTTCTATACATGGGTCATACGTGGTATAAAAAATCGGCAAAGGTATAGAACAGGTCACTAACATTAGTATAAGCAGATTCCTAAGCCAAAGCGTAAATAAATGAGCTTATACCTCACTTTAAGCCTAAGCGTAAGCAAAAAATAGTCTAAAGCAATAAGCTAACTGTATTGCAGTTTGCAGAAAAACGTTCCGCTCCTGATCTTTACATGGGCGCTCACAACATCTAAATTAACGTTTTAAACTTGAACACAACATTACAAACAACCGTGAAATTATAGTGAAACGAACGGCGAATCCTACACGTTTCTTGTTCAACGAAGTATACTAGCAAAATAACCTATTAACTTGAGTTGGCCATTTTTATATAAATCACTTGTTTATACACTGATGATTTATATGTATGGCTTGTAGGAATCAAATTTGAAATTTTACTATTTTAGAACAATAGTAATTTGATCCAGTTTGAAACTGCGAAACATTACCGCATTTTAAACGCAGGTTTTGTTGCAAAATTCCACTAAGCACCATTAAATCACTAAAACCAACGGCAGAGCTGATGAAAATCAAAATTTTTGCAGCTAAAACTTTGCGATATTAATGAGTAATAAGGTGCTATTAATGGTAACCTGTAGTCTGTTGCATGATGTCCCAACGAACAATTTAATGGATCAAAAAGAATGGTAAGGGTTACGCTATACTTGACGTCCGGAACCGTCCGTTATCGTGCGTGCGTCAACTGTACGGCGCCGTCCGTCACCGTGCATCACCATAAGTTATCGTACGTGAGTTATTTGCGTACATTATCGTTCGGTAACGGACGGTGCCGCACGGCGACGGACGGTGCCGAACGAAGACGGACGGCGTTGTACGGTACCGTACGTGTGACGGACAGCACCGGCCGGTACCGTGCGGGTGACGGACATCGCCGTACGGCGCCGCACATCAAAAAGTATAGCGCAACCCTTACGAGTAAGGACACGGAGAACGGCAACAATTCTTTTTCTAATCAGCCCTGCAAAGGCTCAGCAGCGGTGTAACATCGCGGCATAGCACGTCAGTCCCATAGCAGTGACCCAAATAAGAGGGGGGGCTAATATTTATTTGGCCTCTTCAGAGGGTACCCCCTTGTTATTCGGTTACGGACTGTTATTTATTTTTAACCGACGCCCCGCCGCCCTTCGTTACTGGTATATATCCGGTACTGCAATTATCCGTTCAATTAAACGTTTATTTGTCTTGTGTCAATAGCTTGAGTGATAATACAAGGATATACATAGGTATGCACTTTTAAAATTTAAGTACGCTTTCAAGTTTCGAACTTAAATTATTTGGTCCTGGAGCCATTTATGCGCTACAATTAGGGTTAAGTGACATTTATCGACTGTAATTAGGGTTTAGGGAATCTATCCGTTTACGGATCTTATTAGGGATACGTACTCATATTGATTCGGACTCAAAATGGGGACCCCCTCTTCTTACCACCACCCTTATTCGGGTCAATACAGTACTCCGTTTATGTTATATAATACAAATTTAAAAACAAATTCTTTAGGGCACAACTGTAAGATGCATTTTCAGCATTTATTTCCAAATATACTCTTTAATAGCTTAAAAACTAACTTAATTTAAGCTTAAACTAATCCAGCTCAATAAGAATAGGGTAAGCGCGCCGCATGAAGCCAATTCTACCCTCTTATTCGGGTCACTACAGTAGCTAAAATGTTGTATATAAGTAGGTTGCTAATTTTAGCAAAAATTTGTAGGTGCTGTTAATAATGCGGGGTTCACGTTATAACCGGGGCAGCTTGGGACACATTTTGTCTGCTTGTAGACCCCATATCGTATTCAAAATTCTTATTTGTCTGCTAATATCATGTGTAGGTCACCTTTTGTCCTTCAATATCATATATTCGAGGTATTGTCTGAGAATATCATATGATATATTTTCAAATGTCTGCATAGTTGAGGTAACATACCCAAATTGTCCTGTTGAATATCATATGATGCTAGAATTTGAAATTTGAATTTTTGAATTATGAAGCTGCGGTTTTAAGCGATTTTGTGTCGGAAACGATTTGCAGGCATGTATTTGGTATTTAAAGCACGTTTGTGCCTCTGCTCTCCAACTTTTCATTCATTTATTAGTACTTAAAGGTTACACTGTCCCGCTGAATATTATATGATATTCGTTGAAATTTTGGAATATCATATGATATTCGCATAAATGTCCGACAGTGTCACGTGACATACCGTCCCTTGTACACATTGATCATTTGAGAAGGGTGGTTTGTAAGCTAATGTCATATGACATTCGAGTTTTGTCTGTTGATCCGATATAAGTGCCCAAATTTTAATGTTGACGTCGAATCAACATGGGACAAACCGTGTCCCACCTGCCCCGGTTATAACGTGAACCCCGCATAAAGCTTTTGGTTTTACACTTATTTCAATACGAGCAAAACTAATAAATTTTGCAAAATTATGCACAAAAATTTCACTACCGAAATTGCCGGAACATCCGGCAGAAATTCCACTGGAGCCGTAGGTCGATTGCCTGCTAGAGGCAGACATCCCGTCGTACCCTAGTTCGCACAGCATGTCACTGATTATCATATTTAGCAAATTGTTTCAATTTGAGATTCTTGCTTTTAACTGGATAGCAAATAGTCAGCAAACAGTGATAGTCCAATGAAGCGAAAGCCATGAAGCAAATAATATAATCTAAAAAAGTTTACTCTATTGCAGTTCGACGGAATGTATTTACAAGTTAATACTGAGTCTCTTAATGTCAAAATCTTTATTGAAATGGCAGTGGTAACCCGCATAGGGGCAGCCTGGTACACGTATTTGTCCCTATTACAATAGCGGGCAACGTTTTGTCTCCACGTTGATCCGCTGTCAAATTCAAAAAATTTGAATTGTCTGCTATCCTGATGTGACATTCACCGTTTGTACTACAGTATCATATTACAAATATTGTCTGACAATATCATATAGACATGTTTGGAAATGTCTGCAAAGTTGTGGTAAACTAGCCTAATGTCCTGTAGAATGTATATGATACTAAAATGTGAAATTTGAATGATTCGTCCTTAGGAATATAATTTGGGAAAATTTTCGCCAGAAACGAAAACGTAGGAGCTAATTACAGCTTTCGAAAATATTTAATGCTATATTTTATCTAACCTTTCAAAATTTTATGTTGACGTCGAATCAATATGGGACGATATATATGTGTTCCGGGTTGCCCCAGTTATAACGTGAACCCCGCATTAACGCAAAACGCGAATTTAATTTAAAATTTTAAGAACTTTCGCTCACAATCACAGATTAATCGCCAAGCGATGATTTTTATTTCATTCAGTGCACATGCATTTCAAATAACTATAGCTACAATAAAAGCAACCGTCCATGTTCATATGTGCAACCGCTTTGGCTACCAAAGTTACAATGGTACAATATTAAGAACGAAATAGGTCGGAATACAGCTGTGTTACAGCGTAATTTTATCCCTGAAAAAAATATATTTACAGAGTACTGAGAAAACAAAATAAACACAAAATTATACTGTTTTGGTCAGTACATTTAATTAAAACGAACCAATTTTTAAACGACAAGTTTAAAACCTGGTTCAACTTGTGTTCAGATCTTGAAAAGCGTCAAACTTTTACCTCAACCAATACATTTAATGCACAACTTTCATATCTTAAACTGACGTAATATCTATAATACAGGACAATAAAATAGTTAAAAAATTTAGTAATTCTATCCCGAACCCTAAATACTCACAAAAACAAATCGAAAAATTAATTTTGAATGACTAGAACATCAATACCATGTACAAATAATAATAATAATAATAATAATAATAATATGCAATAGAACAAAACGGACAGCCTGTTTGTAGACCTTAAAATTAAGCCACCAAATGTTGGCCTTTTGGATACAGCTGGCGTGTGTTCTTTGCACAACAGTTGTCATTATTTTTTGTTTGCAAATAAAAAGCTAAAAGCAAAACATCTATTGCCAGGTTCGAATACATCGCGTGTCACGTTTAAAAATCACAATAATTATTTCATCTTAAAATTTTGTTCAACCACCAACTTAAACGGTTAAATTGCGAATGCTCCACAAAGGGTTAAAAAGCTGTCCTGTACCGTAAACACGAGACATGTTTCACATACTGTAAAAGAGTAACGTGTACACAACATAATCACTCGCATTAAAGCCGAATATAACGAGATATATGTACACAAAATACATTATAACACCGAACGCTTTTGGTTTCACCCAAATTATCATGAGATAAAAATACCCAGATACACAGTAAATAATTATAAAAAAGCAGCGGAATCTTCTTAAATAATTTTCACATAAAATGTCAGAAGCGGGGGCGGGTATATTTATATTGATTTGTACGTATTGGGATGGCGCTTTACTTGACGTATGGCGCCGTAAGGTACCGAACGACGCATGACATTAAAATCGCCAAAAAAGTGAGAACATCCTTATTTTGGGAACGAAAATCAAAATATTGTACGCAGTACAAAAATAACCAGACGTCGTTTACGACTAAACCACCGACATATATAATTTGATCGAAAACCACACTGAACACAGTATGTTAGGTAGGTATTGTAGCGGTCACGGTAATGCCTAAAATGTCGGAAAATGCAGCAAACTGCAAATGTTCCGCAGCTTTATTTTGTTAAAATACATGACCGAATCCAAAGTTCGATTTTCAAAAAATCGTACTCAGTTTTGGTTTTAAAAATTTTACGGTTTTTTGTTTGTTAAAATTTTTACGATTGAATTAGGGCCCGGGTATGTATTTTTAAATGTTGATATTTTATAACAAAAAAATATATTCTCGTAGAAGACGGCTTTCAAATCTTGTCCAACCTGCGGACTGTTTTACAAATATGTGAGGCATGATAAAAAAATAAACAAAATGGAATACCAAGCAAAGACCAAAAACAGCAAAATAAACCATGTAACCGATAGTATAGTTTGAACGAAAAACGCGCGTTCAAACAAAAACATCTAAAAAGTTCAAATGCATAAGGTAATTTACACAAACGAAAAATCGTCCTGCTTTAGTTACACTAAAACCCAACCAGATTCTCTGTGTTTCAACTTTTATTTTACTTAAACATTCCCCGCGACAAAAACTACTACACAGGGTTCGCCAAAATTCCTGCAAAAATTCATCGTTGATTATGAAACAGTTGAAAATTCGCTTAAGCCATTTTTTGGCTAGTTTTTTAAAAAAGTCCAACAGTAATTCGGTGATAAAAATTATTTAAAATTTCGGTTTCAATGCAAAAAAATTCAACTCCTGTTCAAGTTCCGGTGAAACATACTTAGTTCCTGTTTGAATCCAGCTACCAAGCTACATTGCTATAACTAAGTGATGTTTTATCCAACACCATATTCACATGTCGTAAACAATTTCAATTTCACATCTTTGATGACAACATCAAAATCTAGGTGGTACACGAAATGTGTTGAACCTGTTCTATAAATCATGGCGTAGGCGTTGCTACTTCAACTGCTGTTGCCATTTTCTGCACAGATCGAACCCAATTTTTGCCACCCCATTCGCGGACAACGTCAACGTTTGGATATTCCAGATCGAGCTTTGATGGAAACGTGATCTTCAAGCTTCCGTCATCTGACATAATTTTGACTTGTTCAACAATCAATTCACGCCTGGTATAATTGCTGTTAGGTACATTGAAATGCTGTGCCAAGGTGCGCTGATTTAATTCGTCTTTGACAATTGGTTTCGCGTCGTTGATATTCAATGATGTTTGACAAGTCGAACTTAATGAGTTCGATATTAGAGCTTCTGTGTTGGGCACAGAATTATCATTAGTCTTGTCTAAAATAGAAACATACATCAAATAAATAATCTAAATATTAGGGATGTGCCGATACCTAAATTTTTGCCGATGCCGATTCTATTTTGAAATTTTGCCGATACCGAACCGTTGCCGATTCCAAGTTGAGTACACCATGCTTACTAAACAGATAGGATACAACATTATATCATTATATGACGACTTAAACCCTAACCATCATAAACGATTAGAATTTTATAAAAACGGCTCATTTCAATTAATTTTTTCAAACACAAACGCAAGAGAGATAACAGTCGTCCTGACCAGACACACAGATATGCGCCCAGAAATAAAACCGATAGCATTCCAACTGACTGTTAAATGTGCAAAACGTATCAGCAAAAAATCCTCAATTTTTTCGCATTGCCGATGCCGACGCTAACGAAAAGAGCCGATTAATACCGATGTCAATTAATCGCTACATCCCTACAAAAATGTAACACCCTTTGAAGCATGCAACATTAATCAGCAACAACAAATCTAATCTTATACCAAGCGCATTAATGGTTACCGGATACCGGACACAGTCTGATATTTTTTGCAATTACAATTTGTACTCAACTTCCAAAACATTTCATACAAAATACGTACCACTGTCATTTTTGACTACGTTGCACGGTGTCTGCCCAACGCCCAGTGCCAGTATCTCATAGACCAACCGGTTCATTATTCGTTTCACCGAGTCCATACTTTCAGAACTGGTTACTTCAAGCAAGACTTGGACAGTTTCTTGGCACACCTAGAAACAGTCAGCTGGTCTATTTTAAACACACTAATCATACCTGGTCTATTTTAACCACTTGTCGTTGTATGAGTGACACAAAATTGAGAATTTGTAAGGTGGGAGGACTTTACCAATTTTTCACCAACGGTTTCATGATAGGGCGTGTGTGAGATGCCCTCACTAATTAATCAGGTATCTAACCATGCACACAAAATACTAGATTTACGTACTGTCGAATATGGTAAAATGCCTAACAAAAAGTTTGAACATAATTTGTCATGAAATACATTCGGAAGCGAAGCTGCATACTAGCATTTACCTTAGTATGATCAGAACTTGTCACAGGTGGAAATGAAGCCACAGTACCGTCAGCATCCACCAAGCACGGATACACGGACCAATTATCAATTAAGTGTAGATATCTGAAATAACCAGTGTAGTATTTTGAATGATCACAAGGCGTTGTTGTAAAAACGAAACATTGAAAGATCATAATTCGCTAGGCAAAAATGAAGATTGTAATATTTGTTCAAACGAAAATAATGTCACAACATATTAACGTTATCGAAAGCCAAGGCAACATGAGTACATACACACGTATCAATTGTGTCCAAAAGTAACCATAGAAACCTCTCGTAAACAAATGCGTGGTACTTCGCAGACAACTCTTAAATTCTAGTAAACTCTGTATTATTACAAAAAAGATGTTATCTCACTGATGAACAGCGTTGAAACAATTTCGTTTCTTTTCTTTACGTAACATTTCAGCCTCTTCCTTGGTGCTCGCAATCAGGTCTTTCAAGCTCATTTCCTTTGTTCGCATGAATGGTGTGATCTTAAAAATAAAAACTGTTTGTATTGTGGCACAATTTCTTAACAATAAAGCTACATTTCTAGGATAACTGCGTTTAAGTTTAGTGTGAAAAATGGCTAAAAGAGATCGGCAAAATATTTCAACCGCAAATAGAATTCCCGTAACATTAAGCTATAACTAGTTTACAATTCACCGGCTAATCGAAATGAACCCGCAACCAGAAAGCGACAGGATATCCAGATCCCTTTCATATCCGACAAAATAGATATAACCGTATCCGGTTCTAGTATAACTTAGCGGATACCAGATATTTACGGTAGCAGTCTCGACTGTCAAAAAACTGCTTTTAACAAGTGAGCGCCTTTAACATATTGCTGGTATTTTTCTGGACAAGTCAAGAATTTTAAATTTTGATGCTCCAAACTAAAAACAAAATTCAAGCTGACAGTTAATTTAAATTCAGCCAACCTATACTTTGCCACGACTGGAATACTTTAAACAGTTTGATGCTATGTCCGGTTAACATCCGGTTCCGGAAAAAAATTCACTATCCAGCTCGATCCCTGTATCCGGTAAACAAATTCCGATTGCACCCTGCTAGTAACACGACAAAGAAAGGCGTAGTCAGGGGGGTTTCAGGAGTCACTCCACTAGAAATGTTTATAGAACGTAACCCCTTCTTTTCAAAACCTTGGCTACGCCAATAACGTCATAATTTCAACATTATGACTATCTTCGACGATGCATTACAAGCACAACATTGTTTCTTTCATAAAATAAAAATAATCCTTGAAGCACATAAAGTTTAATTCATGTACATAACCATTTCTACCCGTAATCAACAACACTCTTCAGTTCGTTTCAAAGATAAAAATATTTTAAACGTCTTAATTTGACTGAACTGAGACAAACTTCTTTTCGAAAGTTAATTTTGAGCAATGCAGACCAATCATTAATCATCCTCTAGATAACTTCGCAAAATTCGTTTATAAACCCGTAACAAAACTAATTCTTTTCACGAAACAAATCTTACTGTGGTTCTCTCTGGATTTTGCGCAGTATAAAATAACGGTGATTTAATTTTCTTAAAATCGTGCACTGCAATTGTAGCAATCTGTCTTTCCTGACACAACGTTCGATGAAGTTTGGTCTGTAACAGCATATCAGAGTTAGCTATTTTGCCTCAGAGCGTAAGCATTGCTCGTATTCTCAAATGTGTGTTGCATTTATCACCAGTTAGCGATCTGATAAGTTTTATAACTTTCGAATCACTAAAATATAGTAACCTTCGAATATACGAAAATATTTCAAATTTACCCATACTCTTGTGTTATTTTTGAGATCCGTAACTGCAGGGATTCGTGAGTTTAAAAAGCTATCTGGCCATAGGCGGTATACGCATTTGAGAATACGTGCCGAGACATAAAACGGCAAAGTTGCCTACATCGAAGCGCATTATGCAAGTAAATCCCAACAATATTTTATCAAAGCGTACGCGCATGAAAGAAATGAAGTCGGCCGTTGGAACAGCATAAAATATATTTCAAATTTATGAGACGAAAATGCAAATAAAAAATAGAAACAATTCCAGATCTAAATTCAAGAAAAAACATTAGCTAATTCTGATTTATGCAAAAAAAGTTGCGCACTGCTTCAAATTGTACATTTTCAGCAAATATATACCTGCACTTGTACAAATCGTTTCAAATTTGTCCCATACAGATCAAGTCCATGTAAAATGCAACACGCGATATTTGGACGCACTCCATTGACTACTTCTTTAGAAATGATGCGCAGCGGCGAAGTTGGCGGCATAACGTAAATTGCCCCAGTAAAATTCTACAAAGGATAAAAACAAAATTAAAAGAACATGTAACATTTATGATAACATACAATGTGTCCGCAATAGAATTTGTTTCTATACCGTGATGCAACAGCTTTTGGTACAATATATGGAACACACTAAACAATTCCCCTAAATGTATTCGTACCAATATCAACAACACTGAAAGTTGCCCGTTCAGTGAAAATTCATACATACCATCACATCGGTTTATAATCTGCGTGTAAAGTATCGCGTTTTATCTAAACAAGATAGTACAGAGGCATTACAAATTTACGCTTACTATTGAAACACATTCCCTAGTTTCACTGCATGCACTACCGGTGGTAGCTGTGCGGCGCTTGGTTTTCGGTTTTGACTTGCTGCGTCCACGCCGTTGACCTACAATGGCAATGTACCTGATAATTATATAAATCTTTTACAATAAAACCGTCGCACATAAATTAATAAAATTAATTTTAATTTACAGTAGCTACAACATAAAAAACAATGATAGCGTTCGAGAAGGATGTATAAAAAAAATTGCATCAAATATATAAAATAATTTTCGAGGTGACGCCTTCGCAGTTACTTGGTTCAACTCCAGTTTGCCGTGGGCAATTTTTCGAGATGTAATCAAGCAAACTTGCACATTTGTTGTTATCATTGACCA